>CAUYQU010013005.1:0-57349 GCA_963574635.1 Cheracebus regulus | reverse complement strand
GTAAGTGTTCAGAATTAAACCATGAAATAAACAAATATGGGAGGGGCACAGGGATGTGATTATTTTGGTTTCTGTCTTCCTAAGACTTAGTTTCTTAGCTGTATTCTCTGTTTGCTTTGCTATCCCAGGTTTCCATCAACAGAGCTACCATTTTGTTCAGGCTATCTAATTAGATATCAGTATACTTGCAAACAAATGTCTTGAGTTGTAGCCAAATTCATAAGATTCTTCAATGTGTCCTTCTTTTCACATAGCCTATCAAAGGCCATGTTTTGACATATGCCATCCTACAGCTATTAGGTCTGACTATTTTACAATCACTCTCTGCCATATGAATCTCTGTTTCTCCTCACTCTGATGTCCTGGATGACATTTATCTTTTTTATTCTTCTAAATCTCTGGTTAAATTTTGGAAAATGAAAAAAAAAAAGAAAAGTTAATGGATTGGAAGATGAGTGAGTGTCAACAGCAACAAATTTCTAGTAAATTATACGTTGTTCCTAAAAAATGTAGAACCCCATGGAGGGCAAAAAAAAAAAGGGGGATAGAAAATGTATTTTGAAAATGAACACATCCAGAATTTGATCTGAATTTTAACTTCTTCAGTTATTAGCTGAAATTGGACAAATTTCTTATCATCTCTGAGCCTCAGTTTCTCCAGAATATGGTAAAGATTAAGATACTAAGTGTATTAGTTTGTTTTCATGCTTCTGCTGAAGACATACCTTAGACTGCGTAATTTATACAAGAAAGAGGTTTAATGGACTTACAGTTCCACATGGCTGGGGAGGTCTCACAATCATAATGTGAAAGGCATGTCTCACATGGTGGCAGACAAGAGAAGAGAGCTTGTGCAGGAAAACTCTCTCTTATGAAACCATTAGCTCTCCTGAAACTTTTTATCTATTACAAGAACAGTATGGAAAAGACCTGCTCCCATGATTCAATTACCTCCCACCGGGTCCCTCCCACAACACGTGGGAATTCAAGATGAGAACACCCAAATCATATCACTCAGGTACCTAATACTTTTGGTGGCTATCAAGAAAGACAACTCAGAGACTGCATGTAATGTTTTATGCCACTGATGACCTTGAGACAAATTCAGTGACATGAGAGTGACAGAAACCAGAGTGGATAGTTTGGAAAATGAGTTTGGCCACAATAGTGACCATTGTTTAAAGACATTTACTTAGATGAAAAGAGAGGGACTGCTGAATAATTTAGTAGAAAAAAAGCAACGGTGTGCTTTTGATATTTGTATTTGTTTAGATATAGAACAGATAACATCTATGAATATGAAAGTACTTGGTTTGAGTTTAATGGAAATGAATATTATTGGAGTTTTAGCAGTCACAGAAATGAGAAGGTAAAAGATTGAATACATCATACCTGCAAAAAATACCTCCAATTATGGCAGGGTTTAAGGTGGAAGGAAAATGTGTGACTGAGTATGATAAGGAATAATTGCCAGATGGTAGATGATAATAAGCAGCTGTTTGTATTGTTGTGTGACTGATTGGTTTAGCTTAAAACAACAGAAGTTCCGCATGGTCTTTTGATTTTAGTTTTGTTTCCATGAATGTTGAATATTGTTAGAAGGGCATTGGTGAGTGAGGACAATACTAAATCTGCCTTCTGCTACTGGGTTCAAGGGGATGGGAGATCACAGTCAGGAAAGTGTTGGCTGAGAAACTGATCTCAGGAAATCAAGGAAAGAAACAAGGTTCAAGTCAAAAAGGAGGTAGAAGGAGAATTCTGATGCTTGATGTAAAAGTCCTTCTGTTTCCTTGGTAGTATTTGAATTGAGATTCTGAAGTTCTTAAAACTTCAGATAGCTTCATACTGGCAGGACTTTTTTTATTGTCTTAAAAGCATTTTTAGAAGATCTCCTTAAAAATTAGAGCATTCAATATGAAGCTACAGTTTCAGAAATCCATTCACAATATCAAGTAACTAACATGTAAAGATCAATAACCTATACTTCATTAAGATGACTTATGCCTGTGAATATTGGCCTCCAATAAAATCTGGTTATAATCTAATAATTTCCTTAAGGGGAATCCATAAATTTTATCTGAAATATTTCTGAAAGTTCTCCTGTCTAATCAAGATCGTGAGGACACCATTCTGCCCTCTACCTCTTACACACACACACACACACACACACACACACACACATACACACACACACACACACACACACACGGTGGGGTGGGGGGAGAGAGAGAAGAGAGAGGCAGACAGAGAGAGAGAAACTGCCTAACAGAATAACTTGTACTACAGTTCTCATTAAATATTTGAATTGTTATGGTCACTTTCTTTCCTTTTATATTACAAATATTTAATTATAATAACAGTAATGGGTATTATCTTATCCACTGTACTTCTGGATTTTTAAAAAGACCATGTCTTCATTTATTTTTTAAAAACACAATTTATCCCTGAAAATTATTTTTTGGTATATTCTCCTTGTTATAAATTTCTCCTACAAAAAGGAGTTCATATGTGTGTGTGTGTGTGTGTGTGTGTGTGTGTGCTGCGATGTGATATTGCTTTCTCTAGTCTTTCCTTTAAAAAAAAAATCAATGAGTTTTATGATAGTTATAGTGATGGCTAAGATAATATATTTTAGAGCTAGCTAAGCTCCCAGATCTGACATTTGTTATCTATGGGATTTGTTCGATTTTTGTGACAAATTGAACTTTAGTTTCCTTATCTATAGAGATTACAATATGCACCACATTTTCCAGGCTAAATATAATGACGATAAAGAGCCCAGAACTGCAGATGAAACAGATACTCAATACAAGCCCTTCTAAGTTATGTTAAAAATATTTCTGTTTTAATTGAATGCTATAATGTGCTTAAATATGGCTTTGGTCTCCAGTATTTGCTTGCTAATCATACAAGTCAAAATATTGATTCCAATACCTGTTTTTTCATATCTACCTGTAGATCTAGTTGCTTGCATGATTTCCAAGAATCCTTTATGGGAAAAACTCAGTGTCAGAGTTAATAGGCTCTATTTTTACTCCCTAATCATAACAGCGTTATGAAACATATATTGCAAAAGAGAAGGTACGTGCAGCAGAGTCATTAATTAAAATGCTGACTAAAATAATTTAAACTGGGAAAAGGCAATTGTCTGCAATATGAACATATATTCTAATAAAAAAAAATTTATAAGCAACTATTTCAAACAATGCCAAACATCCTAAGTCACAGAACTCTGTGTTTTGGTTCTGTAAATGATCTTAGAAGCTGATATTTTTCACTTGCAGTTTACATATCAGTGAAATATTTATGACTGTTAGTTTGGTCCAAAAATTGTGCCTTGTAACTCTCTATTATGGGAGAAAACATTTTATAGTAAAATCATCTTAAAATGATGATGATAGATCTAGATTTTAAAAATAAAATAACATATGCTAATCATGATTACAAATTATAAAGCTTATTTAAGAATGTTTTAAAATCTGAAATCCAAAATAAATTTATATATATTTTTTACTATTCAAGATGAATAATGCTTTAATATTTAAATTTATGCCCTGTATGCATTTTTTCTATATCAGTATACATAAAGTAAAATCGAATAATCTGTACAGTGAATTTTCTATTCAGCTAGTGTGTTTTCATTGCAATTCATTATATTTTTTATTTATTTTTCTTTTGCTTATGATTCATAAGAATAAAGCTTAACAATACTAACCTGTACTTGTTAAATTATCAAAGATAGAAAATAATAGCTTATTTTAAACATTCATATATAAAACAAGAAATATATTACAGATTGATTTTGCTTTCAATATATCCTCTCCAATTAATACTCAGTAATTCAATTCTAGGTTTATATTCAAGTTATTAGTAGATTAACTTTAGAAGTAGCATTAAATTTTTTTCTGTTTAAAAATTGATTTAATTTGTACATGGTTAATTTCCAAATTGACACTTATGTTGATTTAGTTGATTTTTTTTAATTGGAAATTATTCAAAATACTCATTTGAAAATAATTTCATATCATAATATTTTCATTCAAATCATTTTACCCATAAAATATTATTTTTAGAAAAGAATTCAATAGAATAATTAATTGAAATTACAATTTATTATTTCACTCTACGTGTTTTGCAAGGTCTGCCCTTATACTGGATTCTATTTTCAGAATCTTTTTCACCTCTTCAAGAGGACACACATCATTCCCTAAAGCTAACTGCCCACATGTTATGTCAACTATATTAATTTCCTAAAGTACTTTAATCAATTCTAAATGGCATGTAGTATTTCCAGACCCAACATGATCAGATGCAGGTGACATGTCCCATACCAACCGCCTCACTCTCCAGATCCTTATACTCAGACATCAATTGTTGCCCATCTATTTTTCATGAATTTAAGTACAACTAATTTGAAGATTGAGATATGGTGAGGAATGAGAATAGAAATGAAGAGACAGACATTCAGCATGCTTCTCAAGGCCATCTTCGGGTATGCAGGGCCTCTGACAAAAGCTTTTCTGCTTTTTCTCTCTACATAAAAATTGATTAAATGTGCGTTATAAAATTCATGGGTTACTGTGAGTGTACAGTGACTTAATGATGAATATTTAATGTGTACTCAAGAGGAACTCAAAATTTGTTTTTTTTTTCCAATCAGTGCATGTGATGTATATTTGTAGGCCCAAAAAGTCAACCCTTCCTTTTCAGGTTCAGAAACCATCTCTTCATATTCTTTATTTAAAATGTGCCATTCCCAGCTAATTTAATATATTCCACTATGAGAAAAAGATAGCAATGCTGTTATCACTCATAATGCCATGGCTCTATCATGTATTAAAGCAAAATAGATCTTCTTCTCTTCATTTCCTTGATATCATATATTTAATTCTGGTCTGCAATTAATTGCAAGACTGCATCATCAATCATGCCAAAAGTGAATCCTGGCTTTGAATGACTTTCTCAAAGGTTGTTATTTGCTTCATTGATGATGATCACCAATCGAAGTGTTATTCAGTGTTTGGAGAAAGCTTTGAACAACAATACATCTTCCAACTAAGTTATCTTCTGATAACTTTAAGCTAGAATGAGTGCACAGTAGAATATGGTTTCCTTTGATGTTGCCTGCACACCTGGCTTCTATGCATCATCAGCAGGGAAGGAAGGGCCACAGCTTTGCTGGTGGAGAGGGCAAGGCACTCCCATAGCGTGTAAGAGGTCAGTCTCTGATTTGCCGCAAATTTAGACTGAACTGGGAAAGCTTCACATCAGCATATTGATTGAATGCAAAAGAGAATATTGATAGGAAGGGCCTGCTGGCTTTATGAAACAATGGCCTCAAGACTCTTGAAGCAGATAGGTGTGGCCATCCCTGAGGGTTACTTACCATGTGGCATGGAGCCCACAGAGGTGAGTAATCCCAAGTGTCAGAAGTAGGATCAGTTAGAGAACACCTGCTCTAATGAAGCAGCCTGGCTTCAAACTGCATATTAAAACGTTGTTTTCTTTCCTCCTTTCCCCCCAATCTCAAGATATAACTTTGAGATAAACTGCATACATATTTCCCTTCATCCTGAAATACAGCCTCGAAATGTACTGTGGACTTCCACTCCCTTTCCTTTCCCATTCTATGCTTATGCACATCTATTAACCTACATGCTTGTGAAGCACACAGCATGCTCACTTATCTGATCATTTGTTTTCTTAGAGACTTCAGGGGCTGGCTCTTGGTAAGGACCAGATACCTTGAGCCACAATGATGCCAGTCCCATCACCAGATGAAACAATAGTTCAAGACAAGCCATTGGAGTGAGTTGCATCACCTGACACATCCTCGTCCCCCAGCCTCATCTGAATTTCAAACCCTCTCTTTAAAAACTCCTGCGTTTCCTCCAGCAATTGAAGAGTGGACCCTTTTGGTAAGAATTGCACCCACTCCTCCCACTGCTGTCATGGATAATAACATTTCACTCTCTTTTTGTCCCACCTCACTCTTGTCATATCGGTTTGTTTTTATAAGTGGCAAGCACGCCGACCCTTTTGCTGGTTGCACCGCCCTCTACCAGCTTTGGATGATAAAGACCATAGGTGTCATCATGGTGAGAACACATACGTAGCTCATGCCCAAGCACCAGTGGTGTAGCCTCTGCTGTCTAGGATGCTGAACTCAGCCTACACTCACTGGAAGGAGCATGTCAGCACTCATCTGAAGTCCCAGCTTCAGCGATCTTGCAAAAGCGTTACCTCTCTAGGATAATTCAGGTGCAAATTCTGGAGGTCTTTGGGGGCATCTGGTCAATCTCACATGTGGGAGAGAGGGCCAGGGCAGAGCTGAAATAGGAGAAAGAGGAACACAAACCTCGGCAGGTCCCAATATGTCCCAAGCACTGGAGCAGCACTTGCTTGCAGGAAACCTCCCTAGAGTGGAAAGATGGCAGAACTGAGACCCAGGGTTCAGAGTAAAGGTCTAGCTTGTCCAGGTCTAAGGTGGCGCTGGTATGCTTTCTTAAAAAAAAAAAAAAAAATCAGGAATTTCTGGTCCCTTTAGGGATACAGAAACAATGTATTTCTGAATCATTTTTCTTTTTACCAGAAATAGCCAAAAGACTAGTAATAATAACAAGAAGACATTAAAAACTCCACAAGTTAGGAATCTTAGACTTGGAGAAAGCACAGGAAGTTCAAATTACGGATAAGTGCTTACAAACACAGGTCTAGGAAGAAAGTTTAAATACAGAAATTAGATAATGCTGTAGAAAAATATCAGAAGAGTCAAGGAAATCTTTCAGGCACAGATCTCGTAAGCCTCCAACCAAAATTTATTTTCAGAAGGAGAAAGCCCTGCCCAGAGAGAGAAAGAGAGAGAGAGGACCAGGACCAAGGCAGAACTAGACTCAAGTGCTGGGAAAAATGGGAAGACAAAGCCAATTGGAAAAGCAAGGAGCTGTGGACTGAGGAGAGGCTGATCACTCGATTTACTCACTCATTTAATATTTCAGTATTTTAAGGTATTTAATACATGGCATTTCCTACTCAGTAAAAATTGTGTCAAAGAAGAAAAAAAATTAAAAATTAGCACTCTGAAAACTGGTCTGGAAGAAAAGCAGTGGACAGGAAGTTAAAATGCACACCACATGACAAATAAATGCTTTAGGCTGAGGATTAATAGTGATGATTTTTGTATAAATAACCTCAAGGATGTGCTGTGCAGATCCAAGAAGAATGGAGGAAAAAAGAAAATTGATCTTGAGCACTACAGCCTTGCCCAAGTAAATGTCTGTATCTGTTTATGTCCTAACATGGCCCTTGGCAAATTGTATTACTTTATGTTAGGAAAATCTCTCTCTCGTGTGCACACGCACACACTAGACACACTAGACACATATGTATGTTCTTTAAAAATAGAAACATCAACACAGCAGAAGAAAACTGCTTCATTTTCTTTTTGGTAGAGATTTGGCATCCCTTCAATATAAAGCAGAGTATGAATGAAAAAAGAAGCCTTCCTTTTTATTTCTGGGAAACTAAAATTATATCTGTACTATGAATGGCAGTCTATTCCTATTATTTAGATATATGCAGGAATCATGCATATAGGAATTTTGCCTATTCTTGCAACATATTCTCTTTCCTCTGTGCTCCTTATTTCCACAGAGATTACTGTTAGTGTTTCCACAGGTTTTTGCTCAGGTATTTCATAGAGCTTGGGACACATTATGGACCTGGCATCATTTCACTGGCACTAAACCTCTAAACATTTTATATATTTGTAGTGGACTTCCCATGAGGCTCATTATCATGGTATATTTCTTTACAGATATTTGATTATGCTGCCTTTCTCTGTCTGTATGGGGCACATGTACAAAGGGTCACATCTAGGTTTTACAAAGGGTGATTTGGAGATAATGACTTGCAGCTGCAATAACGAGAGGTAATGTGCAATCCACCCCTTGTGGAGTCTGGTGACAGGAATTAAATTAACTCATGTCACTACTGTGAAGCAAGGTTAACTGGAACTGAACTGTATCACATCCCTGCATCCACTTAATAACGGCTCTGCCACAGGATGGTTAGGACATAAATCAACTGAATTGTGATATGAAGAAAGCTTACAATGATACCCAGACTGAGACAATCCATATGACATTAATATTCCAATAATAGATCCATCTTGGGTCTAAGTCGAAAGTACTTTCCATTCAACTCTGTAGAACTGATCTTAGTGAAAGGGTTTGGGAGATCTAAACGATCTTTCCTGTTCTCCAGTCCTTCATAGAAGTGACACAGTTTGGACTTAAGATTTTTTTAGATAGCAAATGTATTGGCTGTTCCCAAATAGCTTTTATATTTTTAGAAAGAATTAAGTTCAGATAAAACGTATAATTCACACCAGATGAACTTTTGCTTGTATTGGCTAGGGCTTCTCCTATAAAATACTTAATATCACTCTATTAAATTTATCGGTGATATTTTAAGAAACAATGATTCTTTTCAGTCATGGTTAGGTCAGGAGGAAACCATTTTCCAGAACATAAATAAAACTCAGGAAATTGTGCCATGGCTGTTAATTTCTTTTTCTGACAAACTGTGCAGCAGTTTGATTGAATTTCTTACCCTTTTATATGATTGCATGCTAAAATTCAGCAGAAGAATTTGAGCCTTCTTCCTGAACAATGACCACCAAGGTAACCGAGGGCAGGGCAGTGGGGGAGTGCTCACATTCATACTGGAGCCATCAGTGAAGAGGAAAACAGGAGTGTCGGAATAAAAAGAAAAGACGATGCCACAGTCCAGTGTCAAACACTTACTAATGACTTATTCATTCCACAAATATACATTCAAATGTCTTCTGGGTACCAGACATTATATGACTCATTAAAAATGAGAATATGAATAGCTCACAGTCCTACAACTGAGGGGCCCACAGGGCCCACAGTCCTGCATGAAAAACAGCATATAAACTAAACCACAGCACATCTGTAAATACCAAAATAAAGATTAAATGATTTACTTAAAGAGTACAGAGGAGAAGACATTTGCCTTGCTGAGACAAGATGGAAAAGACTTCCTAGAGGAGAGGAATCAGAGCTCAACTTTAATATTGAAGAATAAAATTACCAGAATTGCAATGTGGATGAAGGCCACTCTAGGCAGGCAGAAAAGAGTGCTCAGAATTTTGAAAGTAATAAAGAATGTGTAGTACTGGGAACATGCTGTTGTTATGGTTCATTGCCTAAGTAAGGGGTCTATGAAGGAGACAGAACTGAAAAGAAATCCAGGACACTGACATATCATGCTAAGGAGCTTAGGAAGGTCATTCAGCTCCTGGTCATGAGCCACTGAAGGTTTTTTTTTTTTTTGAGACAGAGCCTTGCTCTGTTGCCAGGCTGGAGTGCAGTGGCCGATCATGGCTCACCACAACCTCCGACTCCTGGGTTCAAGTGATTCTCCTGCCTCAGCCTCCTGAGTAGCTGGGATTACAGGTACCATCACACCTAGCTAATTTTTGTATTTTTAGTAGAGACAGAGTTTCACCTTGTTGGTCAGGCTGCTCTCAATCTCCTGACCAGATTATCCACCCACGTCAGCCCCCAAAAGTGCTGGGATTACCGGCGTGAGCTACCACACTGCTTCTACTGAAGGATTTCTAAAATGGCTAAGGACATGAAGGTTACTTTAAGCACAAGGGCAGAAGTTGAACTGGGGTTGAGGCAGATATGAATACACAGAGGGGAGTTAGAACATAAGAGTTTAAGGCTTAAACTAAGCAAAAACTTTGAAGGCTGAAAGCATGGCAGAATATTTAAGAAATAACCTCACCGTTGCCAGGCATGGTGGCTCACGCTTATAATCCCAGCACTTTGGGAGGCCGAGGCGGGTGGATCACGAGGTCAAGAGATCGAGACCATTCTGGTCAACAAGGTGAAACCACGTCTCTACTAAAAATACAAAAATTAGCTGGACATGGCGGTGCACGTCTGTAGTCCCAGCTACTTGGGAGGCTGAGGTAGGAGAATTGCTTGAACCCAGAAGGCGGAGGTTGCGGTGAGCCAAGATAGTGCCATTGCACTCCAGCCTGGGTAATAAAAGTGAAACTCCAACTCAAAAAAAAAAAAAAAAAAAGAAAGAACCTCACTGTTACTTTAGGTTCTAACTAACAAGTTCCCAATTCATCCTAAGTGAGTCCTCTTGAGACCACCTGATATTTAAGAGATAATATTTTCCCATAATTTTATTTTTGTTAAAATATTTTCATCAACTATCAAACAACAGAATATAACAAATTAAAGGTGAATTTTGCAAATCACTTAATTTTCATTCAACCGGTTTGTTAGGCTGTTTTGGGGTTGCTGTAAAGAAATACACAAGTGTGGGCAATTTAAAAATAGAAGAGATTTAATTAGCTTGTATTCCTGCAGGCTACACAGGAAGCATGCTGCTTACAGTTGCTTAGCTTCTGGTGAGGCCTCAGGAAGCTCACAGTCATGACAGAAGGCGACATGAGAGCACCCACGTCACACGGTGAGAGCCAGAGGAAGAGAGTGGGGGAGGGCCCACACACTTTTAAACAAGGAGATCTCAAGTGAACCCATTCATCACTGAGGGAATGACGGGTCTGCCCTCGTGATCCAAACTCCTCCCACAGGCCTCACCTCCAACACTGGGAAATACACTTCAACAAGAGATTTGGAGGGGACACACACCCAAACTATATCAACCAGACACAAGAAATTTTGTCTGTGGTTTTCCTTTGTAGCAATGTATTCTTTCCACTCTCGCAGTCTGCCATTGCATCATTCAGAATATTCCTAATTAATAAGATTTTAAATTTACCATTTGCAATAGAAAGTGTAGAAGAGGCGTATCTCATAATATTTATTGTGTATTTCAATCTTCATTGTAGTCATTAAAATACAAAAAACATTTACAAAGTTATGTGGTTTGACTAATATCGAAAAGACAGTAGTGAAAAATTCGGGGGGAGCTTACTTGCTCTCCATAGTAAGTCTCAACATACAAACACCTGTTTACATAAACTTTTAAAATTATATTATGTCTTCTGGATCAAAACTTTATATGATGGAAATTATATGGAGGGTTCTAGACTCTGCTTATTGACTTCACAATAAAGCTTAACATCATCAGCAGAAAAGACCTCTAGCAGATACTGAATACCTGTGGCAAGTTTACAAACTTTCATAGACTAATGAATCTTAGATGATCAGTGCTCCTTTGGATATCTTATCCATTAGCACCAGAAGTTGTCTGCTAATGTGGACGCTCTTACAGTTGGTCTATTACAGTTAGACACACATAAAGCATCATCGAGGCATTATTCTAGTGGCTTCTTTCCTATGAAAACTTTCCCAAACACTCCCTAGCAAAATCAGTAGCTCTTTCTTATGTGGGATTCAAGAACATGGCAAAAGCCTTGAACATATTGTTCATCTGGTTATATCATAACTACTATTGTTTGGTCTGGTTCCTCTAACATTCTGTAAACTTTTAAGGGGAATGCTATGGTAAGTTTTACCTTTGCCCATGGCAACTGCTATTGAGATCTTGCTAAATGAACATATGAATAGAATGGATCCATACTTTCAGAAGGCTTTGGGCAGCAAATTCCCTAAATATCAGAAAACGAATCATCTGAAAAGTTCATAATCCTCTGAATGCAAAAATACAATTATTATAATGCCTGTTTCAAGTTGAAATACTAAGGTCTCCTGAGAAAGAAATACTAAATAAAAAGAAATGTATCTTATATTATTAACCTGACTTATAAGATAATGAACCACAATGTTATGTCATGATATGAGAAAGAGATATGTAAATAACTAGTTTTCTAAAAGATAATAACAGTTGTAGCCTGAAGCATGGATATTCAATCTTTTGGCTTCCCTGGGTCACACTGAAGGAATTGTCTTGGGTCACACATAAAATATACCAACACTATCAATAGAGGATGAGAAAAAAAAAAAAGAGAAAAAGAGAAAAAAAATCTCACGGTGTTTTAAGAAAGTTTACAAATTTGTGTTGGGCCACATTCAAAGCCGTCCTGAGCCACATGTGGACCCCGGGCTGTGAGTTGGAGAAGCTTGGCTTAAAGACAAAGGAAAGCTCTTATGCAACAATTCCATGGTGCATCATCCACAGTGTACATTAAAGGCCTCTTTGCTATAACACAAACGAGGCTTATGGAGGCTTGAGTAAGCCAGAGATGAACACTAAAGCTAAATGAAAAGATATTTTAAATTCTTTCAGTTCTTACCATTAAAAGTTAAAATTACTGGAAAACGTAAATGGCTGGAAATCAATATGATCAAACTGTATAATATTATAAAAGAAATAGATTTTTGCCTTCATTTTTAAAATCAAAAGCTGGAATACTGGAGAATCGCTGGAAGCTTGACAGAGGTAGTTTTTAATGTAAATTGAAAAAGGTTTACAAATTAAATCAAGAAAAACTCATGGATTCAATAAAACTTTGGATAAGGTATACACCAACAAATAGGCAGTTTCAATATTTTGGGGGATTATTTTTTCTGACTCTGAGAAATTGTTAAATAAAGACACATTTATTTAATGATACATTTCTAACTCTTTTGGAAGAGAATTTCAGCTAGCCTGATCCCAGAACAATCTCTTGTGTCACAGTACGAGGTAGACACTGTGTATGATAGCCCCTGGCTTTATCAATACAGCATGCTTTATATATTTATGTGCTAGTGTCCTGGAAATAAAATATCTCCTAAGTCATGGTTTGTTTGAACTTTGGATGGACTGGAGGTGAACAATGATGCTCTCTGTTTAGCACTATGCAGAGGAAAATGTCAGTTTCAATTTTTGGAATGCGTGCATCCACAAACACAATATCGCCAGACTCATCTTGCCATTCAAAGTAATTTTTCGTCTTCTGTAGAGTAATGAAAGCTGACAGGTTAAGGGGATCATAGGACTCACAATGCACAGCCGGTGCTCATTTCACAGAGGACCCTACCTTTGATTTAATGATGGCCCAGAAGATGCCTGTGGATGAGTCCTAATTTCTGCAGGAGAAATGTTCATTACTCCTGTCATACCTTGTGCTTCATAACATCCAATTTAAGCTAGGGACCTATTTCTGTCAGTTATAAACGCTATTAAAATATGAAGAAATATAAGTGGGAAGAACTCAGTCATGTCACAAAGAACAAAGCTCATTATTAATAGGCCAACAGAATGCGATTTCCTCCTAGAGATCATCTGGAGAGCAATGTTGAACAGGGATAGGGTAGTCACAACAATGACGACAATAAGAAGTGATAGCAAAATGAGCCATTTAAGACTAATGTAAAATTTTCAGATTTGTATAAAAGAATAGGAAGCTGTGGTTAGTACTCTACTCTTTAAAAGTGGAAGAATAACCAAAGGGTGATATAGGGTGTCCACAACAATGTTAAGCCTCTTGATTAAAGGAGAAATAGTTTCTGAGCTGAAAAGCTACTGTTCTCAAAATTCAGTTCCTTTGGTGCATTTTTGCACACTCATGGCATGCAGTGTTTTATATCTTAGGACTGGCTACCTTTATAGCATAGATTTACGTAGAGGTCCACTGTAACAAATTCTAAAATTACTACCCTATTGTCTTGAATAAGTCAATGCTGCCTTCCAAATACCTAATATATATTGATTATACAAGGATATCATCATGGATGAGGCAGATAAGAATGCAACATTTTGGTGTATTGTTTTGCACTTTCACATGAAGAAATATTGAATTGTGAGCCTGGGAGAATTTTATCTTCCAGATAAGCAAATGAAGTGATCTATATCTTGCTTGTGCTTCCATAGTACTCTGGGTATTTTTTACATTCCATTTGTTGCATTGTTATTTCATAGCTATTGTTATGGTCCTTTTTTAAAAAACACATATAAAAATACTATAAAATGAAAATGTGTACATAAAATAAAAATTACTAAGTTTATATATATATTTTTTGTCCCACTGGATTACAAGAACTGTGTTATAATTATCTTTTATTTCAGCATTGAGCTCAGCTATTGGCACATACTTACCACTTAATGCATGATTATTGAATAAGTACAAGAATATCTTGGATCTAGAGTGATTTTCAAACCTACCTAGAGATTTAAACATCATCACGTTTTAGAATTATAAGCAAATGACTAAAGTGGGCTCTATAAAGTTTTAGGTATGATAATAATTTCATTAGTTTTGCCTTTTGAAATGATAGTTGCAATATAGATTCATGCATACATTTAGAACTTTCTAAATTTCAGAGTAAAAATCAAGGTGAAAAATTACAGAAGTGAGGAAGATAATTTATTGGAAATAGAAATAAAAATTGAAACCACCTGAAAACAACTAGGAATTCACTGTAATGTCACATGATTACAGAAAAGAGAAATGGGTTACTCCATATATTAATACATTCCTTCCTCCATTTATTTATGTATTCATTTATTCAATAGGCTTCTTTCAAGCATCGGGTCTGTGTGTTATGAACATGAGCAATGTGAACAATGGGAGTGAGAGAGTCAGAGCCTGCCTTAGGGCTTGTGGGTTGGACAAGTGCAGTGAAAACCCAGTGAAGGTGCATCAAACTTTGAATTTGATGATCATGAGAGAGTGTCCAGGGCAAAGAGAACAAGAAAAACGAATAAAAATGTGGTAACAATCTAGAGCCAAGAGATACTCTGCATTTTCAAAGAATTAAGAGTGCTTCACACTCTTTGCATGGAATATGAATACTACATGGAAAAACAATCTTTTTCAGAATCCATATCAAACTGCATAGTCAATTAATTTCTAATACTTTAGTAAAGTTTTCTCTTTCTCTTTCTCTTCCTTCCCTCCCTCCCTCTCTTCTTCCCTTCCCTTCCCTTCTTCTTTTCTTCTTAACTTCTTTCCTTCCTTCCTACTATCTTTCCTAACTTCCTTCCTTTCCCTCTTAACAGTACTTGAGATTTCTTACATCTCAAGCAACAGATGCTTAGCAGAATGCTATGTGGTTTGCATGACCTGGTTTATTGCATACATGTTTTTTATCTTAAATGGAAAGATACACATTTCATTTTGAATCCTGTCCTATACTTACTAAATAGTCTAATCTCTCTCTTTAACATGTGGCAAAATGGACATACGTTGTGCTCAGTGTAGTAAGACAAAAAGCTCATGTGACAATCTTTGCCTGAGTTGTAGATCCAAGCAGTGATGAACCAAACCAAATTGGCCCAGTGTGGAATAAATCAGATTGTGTTTTCACAGATCTCAGAGGTATTAAAACTATCCCGCCTGCTTTTAGAGGGACCACAGCTCAAAGTCAGCATGAAGTGATCTGCACATTCTTCTGATGGTTCATCTTTAAATATGTGATGGACTATGACTCAGTGCTATTGTATTAATTGAAGCCTTATACATTCAACCAATAACTTTGGTCCCCATGCTTTTCTTTTGAACCTCTGCTTTTATGCTACATAGTAAGCAACTAAGAAAAATAGGAAATCCAGGACAAATATTTGCACTAAAATGATTGTTTACTATATCAACTGAAATTATTGTTTAAAAGATAAGACAATTTCAGGCTGGTTAAGAAAAGTTATTTCACTCCATACTCGCTTTTAAAGGCTTACATAAATAAGATGTGCATACTAAGTCTCTAAGTTCTATACCTGGTCCTTAAGGTAATTTTCAAAAGCATAGTGATGTTATTAAAGAGGAATTTAATTTTGAAAGGATCCCAGATTTCTCAACATGGTTTCCAGTGGAAATAGTTATGTGCATGTCAAATTCCTTAAAAATGATACGACTTCTTATGATTATGTTTTGTTCCACAGTGTGTCTTCTAATAATCTAGGAACATCACCTAAAAGAAGTTGTATAAAACAGGCAGCCCATTTAGGCCCTGAAATATTATGCACACTTTTATATGACTGTGACATGCACCATTTTTGGTGAAGAGTGTTCAGTTCTCATCAGATTCCTCCAAGGGTCCATAATGCCCCAAAATTGTTAATATTATATTTAGGAGTTAAAACTTTATTTCAAAATCACATTGAACTTCAAGTTGTTTATTTTAGGGCACCAATGTTATTCACTGAAGACAGTCAGCAGGTCTGACTTTAGCAGGCCAATGCTTGCTTTGGCTAACAGTTCTATTTGGAGAAAATTATCTTCTACTTGTTGTCATCCTTATCTTCTATTATGTGGAGTAAGACAATAAAGAGACACAGCTTGCTTGCTTACCTTTCAGGCATCAAGATTTTATCTGAAACCTTAGACCAGAACCAGTGACAACATGATTTCCTCAGGAATAGGCTATTTTCTGATTTGTTGTGAAAGCTTATGCTAGTTTTTAAATGCTGCCTCTGCGGTGTGTATTACTACATTTGTTTCTACAAGCTTTGAGCATCTAAGAAGACAGGTACATGAAAATGTACCTTTGTAATTAAAGGACTTTCTGGTGGTCTAAAATGGTTAATACAGAACTGCTCAAATGCCTAGTTTACTATTGCAGGAACCAAGACTTACAGAAAAATAAGACAAAAAGCTAATGTGACAATCATTGCCTGAGTTGTAGACCCAAGCAGTGATGAACCAAATCAGATTGTGTTTTCACAGATCTTAGAGGCATTTAAACTATCCAGCCTGCTTCTAGAGCTACAACAGCTCAAAGTCAGTAAGAAGTGACCTATATATATATTTTTTTATGGTTCATCTCTAAATTCGTGATGGACTGTGAGTGACTCAGTGCTGTTGTATTAATTGAAGACTTTTACATGCAACCAATAACCTTGGTCTTCATGCTTTTCTGCTGAATCTCTGGTTTTCTCTAACAGATAGAATTGCTGTACAGCTCCATCTGTTAGAAATAGAAAGAGGGGCTCCTAGAAGCTTGTCTCATAATTCTGGCATACTAACAGCAACAAAAAATGCCCTAAAAATATCAAGAGATTAATAAATGTGTATGCTCTTCATCTCCTTTGAGGTCACATTTTGCCTTACTAGGGACAAATAAAATAGCATGCATCAATTCTTAATTTATAAAAAATTTTTTCGACACAAGTTAATTTCTCATCCTTGAAGAAAGTGGTTTGATAGATGACTTTTGTTAAGGGTTAAATTGTGTCCCTGGAAAAGGTATATTGAAGTCTTCACTTTCACAAGATATGTAGAGTGGCATTTAGTGTAAAACTCAAAATGTAACTTTATTATTTGGAAATAAGGTGGTTGCAGATGTAATTACTTATGATGGGGTCATACTAGAGGAGAGAGGGCTCTTTATCTGATATGACTGGTGTCCTTGTAAATAGAGGAGAAAATACACAGAGACACGTACATGTGAACAGCAGGTGAGGATGGGGCAGAGATTAAAGTGTAGTAGCTGCAATTCAAGAACTTTAAGGACTGCAGGGAACCACCCGAGGCTAGGAAGACGCATGGAAGGATTTTCCCTGATAGAATTCAGAAAGCACATTACCTGCAGACATCTCAATTTTGGCTTTCTAGTCTCCACAACTGTGAGACAACACACTTCTTTTGTGTTAAGCTGCCCTGGGATACAAATATAGCTCCTAAGATTTTCAGCTCAAATATCCTATGATTCCTTTAAAAGATCTGTTTATTACTGAGTAATTATTGCTCAGGAATGTATTTCAGAACTAAGCAAGCACCACATGGGTCCACTCTATTTTCTTTTAGAGCAGTTATTATTTATATTACAGCAGCACTAACATATATGGCAAAAACAGTGTTGGAATTCATTTCTCTCTGATGAGGAAAGTATGCATAGAGATAGTTGTATGATAGAATGAGCAGGTGAACAAAAATTCAAGCATCAAAAATCAGTATATCTGTGGACATGGACATGTGAATAAGAAATCAGTTGTATTCTTTATCATATTCATTCTGACTTTTAAATGGTATTTAGCTTCTAATTGCAAATATTTGCAGGAAATTTAAAACACAGAAGAAAAAGATTAAGGTCATAAAATCTGCAATGTAAAAGGTGAATCATACATATTGCAAAAAGTGTTACACTTTAATAGTCCAAGCTATATTTAATATAACTCCATTATCTCTTTAAAGGGCCTGAATATTGCTCAAATCTTTTATTATGTGAAAATCTTAAAACACAATGTTCAGAATATAAAGCGCAATGCACTTCTGTTAAACAACTTCCAAAAAGAATTCCAAAACACTACCACAAACTGTCTAGTTTTAGAATAAGTACTCTTTATTGTGACTGGCTTTAGAGGAGAAATAATAAATTGGGTCATAATAAATCATCCATCCAGGCTGGACTCACAGTTGAATGGGTCATGGATCTTATAAACTTTCTTTTCTTTCTCTTTTCTCCTCTACGCAGTTAAAGATCAAGATGATTATCAATAGTAAAACCCACTCTCCTACTACGTATATATTATTGATTCATAGTTTCCCACCAAGTTTTAAGGAGAACGAATCATTGAGGCTAAGGTGCCTTTGCTGGTTTGAGAGCCTACCCTGTGTTCATTATTTGTGTGAAAGGGTATTGAGAGAGAGCTCAGGGGCCTCTGATGAAATACAGCAGTCAGGGTGAAAAAACCATTTTTCATTTAATAAACACTTCTGAAAGCCTTGTCGCTGCACACCATATTTATAGGCACAGCTCAGTTCCATTTTCTTCTAGTTCTGCTTCTATAAAACTTCCTTAATCAGCTGGAATTGGATATGTGACTCTGATGTCGTAAATCTTAGAAAAGGGTCAGTTAAATGAGCCTCATTTCAGGGGCATCTGCAGTACGTTTTATAGATATCTTAACGAGAGACAACAGAGGGCTTCATATACTTTCCACATGGAGGGCACAAACATATTCATTAGCTGAGCAAACTGGGACGCAGTGGTGAGATGCAGTAGGTTCTAAAGTGTTAAAAATGTTTACGTTCTCCTTAATGGCTTCACTTGACATTAGATAGTGAATATTATTTTAAATCATTTGTTTTCTTGGCTATTTATTCACCTGGTTTCTTATCTGTCACATCCCTTTGGCCTCATAGGAGGCATACTTGTTGACAGTCCTCTTGGTAAATACTACTGGGAAAGAGACTGAAAATCAGAGAAGCATGATCTTCCTACTTTATTCACACGTCTTAAGCCTAATTTCTCTGGTTGTCATTTCAGTAGAGTAGCAACACTACTATAAAGGCAGTAGTGTGTGTGTATGTGGGTGTGGGTGTGTGAGTGTATGTTTCTTTTAAGAAGCAAATGGTTTTGTCACATCTTGTCCCATGACTCAGATTTTTTACTTTATAGAATATTGAACTATTTCAATACATATAGACTATTTTAAGAGTGAAATGACTCCACAGGAAGTTTTTCCTGACCCAATTGTCTGAGGGCAGCTTATTTTAGGTTGGGTCGGTGAACATGGCTGCGTGGGGGCTACAGGGTTGGAGAGAGAACAGCTTTGACAGAGGAAGGAATGGGAGCACATCATTTAGCCCCTTTGATCCTCTTTATTCCACTGAACAAAATGAAGACAATGCCTTTCTTCTCAGCATAGTAGAAAATATTTGGTGTAGTAGAAAGAATATTTTATATATATATATGTATATATTTCATAGTATGGAATTAAACATTTAGTGCAGTTAAAAGCTTTACACTCAGCTTTCTGCAGCACGAGCTTTGAAATACTGACTTTATCTAAAATACTACTGCTGCTATTATTAATTCAAGGTAACAGTATATTTATTAAATTAAATTGCCAAGTGATTTTAAGTGTATTTTGGATTTATTACCAATAATAAGCCTTTGTGAAGACAGAAGACGTTTTATTACACTGGCTCAATTCAATTATCTTGTCTCTAATTCTTGTGGTAATAGAAATGTATCTTGATCCGTGTTTAAGTAGATATTTATCCCTACCCTAGTAAATTCATTGTTTGTGTACCCAGTGCAGAAACATTGCAAGATTTATCTTTATAATAATTACACTTACAATTTGATCAAAAAAGTTAGCTAACTTTTTTTTTTAAACATCATTTCTTCTTTCAAGGTAAATATCTTTGGAAATAATTTTTAAAAATTATTTTAATACTATTGTTTTTCAACATGATAATCATACATATCTCAATAAATTTTTAAAGATTTTTAATGATGCTAACAATGGTATATTTTATTATTAAGGAGTACCAGAGAACTTTCTGGGAAAATATTTTAGAAGTTTTCTTTTGACTCTAAGGTTCTGTGATGCTTATTGGACAGATGAAAATCATGAAGGCCCTAGGAAAAAAATAGTCATAAATAAGATTTTAAAAAATGATTAAATACTGCTTTGTGAAACTGTTGACTATTCTATTGCAAGATTCTGTCCCTAGAAAATAAAATAGGCACAAAATCTAATTATACTTTCTTTTTTTCTGTTGAGAAATCCTACTCATACTTGAATATGGAGAAAAGGGATTTGATAAATGTGAAGCCACATAAGGATATCTATAACTAAATCTTCCATCATTAACTTTGTAAAATAATATTATCCCCAAAGTCAAGTACAGTTCATTAACTGTGACCATTTGGGAAATTCCGCGTCATCTTAAGTCTCGGTTTCACAGAAGGCAGAACATTTCCTTGTCTGCGTTCCCAGCCGAGAGTTTATCTTAGTCCCTTTTAGACGTGACTTGTTCACAAGGCACTTGCATTTAGACAGCACATTTGTCTCCTTCACGGCATGAAAGTATTTAGTAATTGATTTTCCTCTTGGATGGTTGACAAACTTTTACTATGGGTATGAAGAATTGTTTTCACTGTTGGCAGTAAATTGTTTGGGGAAGCTGTAGGTGGAGATTTGGTTCTACACAGCTCTGTCTTGACAAACCATTGCTTTCGGCTGGCTTGAGGAAGAGGCAGCCCAGATTTCCCTAGGGAGTGTTCTGGGAGTCTCGGGGAATTCTGACATAAGAACCAGGACAGAATGAAAAAGCACACTCTTATAAAAGACTGGTCTAAAAAAATTTTAGCCAGGAGTTTTACTGATCTCAGAAAGCCCTCTGCTCTTGTCAAAGGGGTCTATGGTCTTCCAGCAAGAGACAAAGAGTCAAAAAAGCAAACGTAGATGGGTGAGTGTTGTACACAGACAGAATGTATCTTTATAAACTGCCAGTTTTTGGCCTCTGAAATATCTTGTTTACATGTATTTATGAATCTATCCAAAACAGATTAATAGCATCTCTATTTGAATTCTCATAGTGTTCCTTCTACCTCTTATTCCGCAGTTTGGCAGGAAACAGGAGGGATTCGTGAGAGAATTTTATAAAGGACTATTTCCAGAGGTATGAGTAAGGTGACTGGAACTAAAAAGGGATATTGAAGCACCCAGGGAACAGTAGCAGGAAGCCTTTACGACCTGTAGATCTGAGTAAACAAGGAGAATCCAGTACCAGAACATCATGAGAGCTGGAACTTAGATTAAAGACCATGTAAGAGTATCTTTAATCGTAGGAGGAAGTAGTCACTGCTAAATTGGGGAACTAAGGTCAAAAGAAAAAAAAATCCATGGCAATCTTCTCTGTTTTTTATCCCGTGAAACAAATAAAACAAACACAACTGCAAAGAAGAGCTTGGCTTCCTGAGCACGAAACAGGACAGGCAAATGTGGGGAAAAGCTCTGAGGAATGAGAACAGAAAGTAACCAACATAGATGGTGAGTTCCAAGTACAGAGCTTGCATCTTATCAGTATCTGGGACCCATCCCCAGCCACCTCTTAGAACCTTCATTGAAAGACATGAAGGACCTTTCAGTAGGATCCGATAAAGAAAGTTTCCTTATCATAAAATTGTATTTGCTTTCAGTTGATAGAGAAATCCAAGAAGGTGACAAAAGAGCCATTTCTTCTATTTCTACAATTTAAAATGTTTGCTGTCCTCCTTTGTTTTACATCAGAGTGAAGCACTGGAGTCATTGTGTAAATTAATTGCACTTAAACATCTTTTGCCTGTTGTTGGGTCTCTAGGGTTGCAATTGAACTTGTGTTTCTTGGCCTTGTAGTACTAAAGGGGCAATGCTTGGAATGTAAATTTCTTGAGAATGATTAAATAATTTGGTAATGGTTAGAGCACATTAAATATTCTCTTTAATTTTGTAGAAATGTAGGGACTTTTTAAACTCTAGACTTAAGACAATTAACTTTCTGAAAGACACAGCATGCTTAAGGTAAGATTTTGTGTAAATGTTTCTCTGAATCCATCCTAGTGCCACTAAAAGGATGTATATTTGAATGCTCAAATTTGACGTGGTTTTAAACATTTTGACATTTTCCTTTAGATTTTCCTCAAATTATGATATCATTGTAAAAGAATAAACTCAATATATTGTTGATATATGTATCTATTAATATTATTAATATGTTGGTATGTGTATATATTATTAATATGTTGGTACATGTATGTATTAATATATGTATAAATATTAATAATATTCTGATATAGGTATATATTAATATTAATAATATGTTGATATATGTGTACATTAATATGATTAATATGTTGATTCATGTATATATCATTAATAATATGTTAATACATTAAATTGTTAAATATATAGATCATAACATATTATTTTTTGTCTCTGCTGCAATTTCAGCTTTGTTAGCCAATTTGCTCTTACAATTTATCTATTTTTGAAAATTATCACATGGATTGAAGACTGAGAGACACCAAAGTGAGACAACTGTATGTTTTGCTGTTTGAGTGTGAACACATCTGCAGTGACTAGTCAACAGCAGACTTGGAAATAAATGAGCGATTGGTCATCGATCGGGATGTGCCTCTGTTATTTATGTGGTAATTCGTGCCTGGAAGAGCAGCAGTGAAGTTGGCACTTTATACACGTACCACTGATACACTGCATCAATTGGAATTATAACCATGCTGTGGAGGATTTGTTTTATTTAATTAAACCATGGTAATTGATATGAATGCATATTTGAAACTGTGCAAAACAAGGACTGTCTGTATTAAAAGTTTGTTTATTTCTGGGTGCCTATAGTCCCAGCACTTTGGGAGGCCAATGCGAGATAATTGCTTGAGGTCAGGAGTGTGAGATCAGCCTCCTGAGCAACATAGCAAAGCCTCATCTATAAAAAAATTATAGTATTACTTAGTGGAAAGTGTTGGTGTGTGCTTGTATTCTTAGAGACTTGAAAAGCTGAAGGAGGACCATCATCACATGAGCCCAGGAGTTCAGGTCTGCAGTGAGCTATGATAAAGCCACTGCAACCCAGTCTGGGTGACAGAGCAGAGCACGATCTTATCTCTCTCTTGTTTTTTTTTAAAGCTCATTTATTATTATTCTCCCTAGCAAAACTATGGTTAAATTTTGTTACACTACTTTCAATGTTTTTTTGATACTTAAACTTTCTGGATACAGATGTAATCATCCCACCTCTACAAATTTGAACCATTTTTGTTACATTTGAAGTAGTAGGTATACTAGATAGCTCTTAAATGTTTTAAGTTATACTGATTTTGAAAGTCACACACAAAAGTCAATTACTTTACATTATCTTCACTCAAGTAATGCTTTTAACAGAGGTCTTCCAGTGATGAAAATGCCTTCCGGGCGTTAGAGGAAGAGAGGATAACATTCAGTGAAAGAGGGAAAAAAGTAAAAAATTGAGAACAAGAGGAGCCAATGAGATTGCAAGGAATCTAGCCTTATATTTCTCTTTTTCTAGTTTTATAGAAGAAAATGGAAGAGAAATAGGAATTCTTACACTTAATGTAAACTTTTTAGCAAGTGACGCTTCTTGCACCACACAATGCTCCTTCAGCATGGACTGTCTTTTATCCCTATACCTCCCAGAAGAAAATTAGAGGGAAGGAGAAGAGATAAATATTGAGGTTACTCATTGAAACACAACATTCTTCCACTTTAAAATCCTTTCTTTAACTCAGTTGACTTCACTGCCAAATCAGTGGTGGAGCAGGAGAAAGATTGTTTCCCTCGAATGAAGAAATCAGCAGATTAGCACCAATAACCTGCCTAAAAGACTATTTATATGTCACTTTTCCTCATCTCTCCATTGGTGGGAGCACATCATCATGCAAAATTTATAACATGCACAAGTGGATGAGGGTCCAGCTCTATGGATGAAGCTCTTTGTCCTGGTTTACACATGTACATGAACATAGCTGGGTAGAGATATTTTAGTCTCATGCTTTTTCCTATCAACATTTTGTAGACATTACTCTCATATTTTCTGATATGTTTACAGCTTATAAGTAAAATGTCTGAAACTAGCCTGGTGTGTGTGTGTGTGTGTGTGTGTGTGTGTGTGTATGTGAATTATACCTGGTATCTGAGAATATGGAGAATTTTTAAAATGACTTTCAATAACTTCACCAATTTTTCAATGTAGTTGATTTTCAATCACAGTGCTGCATATGCAGTCTTTTTATTCGGCAGATCGACATCCTTCATTTCTATTATATCTTTAAATAAAATCTCTGCTCCATTTTTGCCTGCTTTTTATTTTACTATTCATAGAAATATCAATGTGATCATTTTAACTCATTGTGGTTTGCAAGCCTGTCTCTATCATTTTTCTATACCTGCTTTCCTCTTTTCATGCCTCTTCACTCCACTTCAGGGATTCTTTTTCCAGCCTGCTCTTCATATCACAGGTACAGGATGTTAAGTTGTTGATTGTTATCTTTGCTTTTCCAAAGCCACATCTTAATAATGTCCAATAGAATTATTTGTCTCCTTAAATTCTTCCCTTAGTTTTGCCATCTTCAATTTAATCTGAATGTTTTCTTTCTTCCTTACCTTACTGAATCATTTCCTGATTTTGTTTAATTTTTTGATGTTATGAACTTCTTTTCCACAAGTTTTTTAAAGACTGTATCGTTTCTGTATTTGTTTCATTTTGTGTTGGTTTCTTTTCTTATCATTGAGAAAAGATTGCATAAATTCCACAAAAGATTTTCTTTTGTTTTCTTTTTACTAATCTTAAGATGATCTTTTCTACAGGGTCATGTTTCATTGCCCTTTCCTTTCTCTTCAACTTTCTCCATCTGACTTTGTAAGCATTATTATAATTCTTACCCCATAGCATATAAGCTGGCCTTGAAGAGGTGAGTACATGGTGGTGAATATTCATTCTTTTGTCTTCCTGACAAAGGCAGTGTGGAAGGTAACTAGAAAATTACATCATGGCAAGGATATTTTGTCTCATACTATTTCATATCAATATTTATTAAAAACCGAGCCCTGCTAGGTTAGAGCCACATTCTCTGCTAAAGTTGGAAGACAGAAGTTCTCTAGTTTTCTGTTGCAATTCTAATTTGAGATGTTCTACCAACTTTCACTAGAAGTGGAATTATCCCCTGCGTTTGGTCAAAAAGGGACAAATATATCTTTCCTTCCTCTGGTTACATTTTCTGCCATTTGTCCAAATGTATAAAAATGACTTTTAGAGATTATTCTCCATCACTTTGACATCTACCAGAGCCTCTAGATCTTGGGTGATTTTCTTCTATTTCATATTAGAACAAAGTCATGCCACTATTAATTACTAGGTCTAAGAAAACAAGTGGCATGGTGTGATGTCAATGTTCTTAAATCCTGCTGCTACTCCTGTTGCTTGGAAGGTAAATAGGGATCTACATTGGAGCCATCTGAATCAATGCATTGCATAGTCATCCTTGCAGTTCCTATCCCCACAAACCCAGGATATTGACGAGTGAGCGTTCTATGTTGCTCTGTACAAGTAACTTAAAAACCTTTCCCATACTAGGAAATTTCATGTCAACTTCCAATGTCATTTTTACTTTAATCCTAATTGTATTGTTTTCAAGAAATAAGTTTTAAAATTTGTGATATGAGTTTGAAATCATCCTCTATTCTATATGTTTTTGAACTTTTGTCTCTTATTCACCACTAAAAAATATTTCAACGGATAAATTCATTTTTACGCTACCGTTTTTAACTCAGGCAAGGATAAAGAATGGTAAAAGAAAAGATAATTTTCCTCCTATCTCATACCCCTCGTTCTGTGTTCTTTAAAAGCCCCTCTTTCTCCCTCAGATACAGACCAAATTTATAACATGCCAAGTTTACAGACCAAGTTTACAACGTGCCTGTTTGTCTCCATTCTCATCTCGTGCTCTTACTACCTAAGACCTGATGTTACAACTGTAGTCACATAGTTGCAGTTCCTTTATACACCATCCTTTCCTCTCAGTGTCCTGCCTTTGAAACTCTATTTCCTTCTTCCTTCTTGTTCCTTTGCTTCCTAAATATTTGTTGAGATTAAATTTAGTTGCTATACTTCTGTGGTAGCTTCAATATCCTCCTCCTCATACGCATACACACACACATACACACACACACACACCACCACCACGTCACCAGTCTCCACATGTAGCATTACATCTATAAGTCTGGATTGGTATTATTTGATTATTTTCTTGTTTCTGCTAATAAACTGTATGCTACTTGGCTTATTGTCTATCCCATAATTCAATACATATTTTTTTTCCTTAAACAAGTAAATTGTTATGATATATACATTTATCAGAAACCTTCCTATGCTTTTGTATATTTTTAGTTTTTACCAGCATTAAAAATCTCTTTTTCTTGCCTATAATGATGTAAAGTATTTTATGTAGTTTTTAGCTGATATTAGACAGCTCTGAACACATTGTAGTGGTTTTTATTTCCAGTTCTCCAGAATCCAGAGGACAATACCATGTTCACTTTATTCATATCCTTTGGAATTTGATAATCCTTAATTATTTCATCTTTCTAAAAAGAAATACTCTATCAATTTACACTATTCAAGATTTGCTTTTAGTATTTCCCAGACACTTAAGAATTATTCTTATTTCTCTAGGTCTTCAACATCTTTCTTTCAGGTTTGAGGACTGGCTACAATTCATCATATTTTATGTATAAAAAGATCCTAGTTTCCTGCATGTATTGGGAAAGGAAAATAATTACATCTTACTTTCAATAAATGTCATTTACTTTTGGTATCATCTTGACCTCTCTTCAACAATAAATTGGATTAATATTTTTCAACAATAATCTGCAGTGATTTCTAAATCTGGGTTTTGTTTGTTTGTTTTGTAGTTGTAATTAAAAGTTCAGGTCCTGTGTTCTTGTAAATTTAGGTTAGGCTATTTATTTTTCAGACTTTTTTATCTACATTGAAGTTCATCTGCCATTTTCCAAACCATAGTCAATATTGAAATATTGCTCTATAGTTCATCATTATCACTGTGGCATTTCACTACCTGGAAAAACATATGGTTGATTTACACTTTGCTGTTTCATTGTCTACTCTTATATACTCAAATTAAAATGTTTACCAAATAATATATTGATTCAGCCATCAACTTGTTTAGACTAAAATAATTCATGGAATGCATTGCTACAAATGTGGGCATGAAGGAAGATATTTTTCACAGGTGACTGTGGTTCACTTGTCAGTAATCAGCAATTAAATCCAGCTAAAACAATTTTAATTTAGTATTTTAATAAAACTGCATTTTACCTTTTAAGCTACTTTATATGTACTGTTATGGATACAGTGATATCATTTCTAGATTTTTGTCAAGTTAATGGGAATATTGCTTTTGGACCAATGAGACTTTCTTTTAGAGTAATAAAGAAGATTCAGTGAAAAGCATATTTAATTCTGAATGTTAATTAAGTCTTTAATTACAGAATTGCCTTTAAAAAAAAACCACATTCTCACAAACCTAGTTAAGTCCAAACTTTTTCAGGGTTTAGCCACAAAGTATGGAAGAGCATAGCATTGAAAGTCATATGTTTACTTCCATAATTCCAGAAATACTGTGTTTTGTTATAGTTCATTTTCAGCTCAAAATTTTTCTTTCAAAGATCACTCTCATGACAGGGAAAGTTATTTATGATTCAGACAGTAAATTATATTAGTTACCAAAAATCAGACTTACAAAGTAAATAATGGCTCATATGGTTCACAATCTATGGAATTTCTCGGAAAGCATTCTCATATGTCCACAAAAAACCTGTTTTTATTTTCAACTGTAATTCTGTTGAACTCAAGGCATTTCTGAAATAGGAAATTAGGACATTTGCATCCTCTAGATTCAATCCATGTGCACAGTTTGAATTTAATATCTGTACTTTAAGATATCTCCAATATTCTTGCTATCTGTAGTCTCAAGTTCAGGATGTTCAAATAACAAAAGAGTAAAGTTGTGTGAGTCACTCAGGATCTGTGAAACTGAATTTTTCAGAACTCTTTCATTCAAAGATGTGAATTGAGGAATCAGCTCTGTAAATCTCTATAAGACATATCGTATGATCTCTCCTTCTAACTACCTCAGAAAAAAAGCCAAGTCATGGCACCTCATGTATTAGACACCCTTCATCCAGCTTTTCATCCTCTTGCCAATCAATGCTCCAGACATTACTGTGGTAACGTGACTTCATTTCAATGAAAAATTTGTGTCTGTTTTGTTCACTGCCATATCTCCTCATCCCTGCACTGGACTCTAGAAAACTGTCTGGTACATAGAAGGAGTCAGTAAGTATTTGTCACATTAAGTAAAAAATATAAGGCTGGGCATGGTGGCTCATGTCTGTAATCCCAGCACTTTGGGAGGCCAAGGTGGGTGGATCATGAGGTCAGGAGTTCAAGACCAGCCTGGCCAAGATGGTGAAACCATGTCTATACTAAAATTACAAAAAATTAGCTGGATATGGTGGTGGACGCCTGTAATCTCAGCTACTTGGGAGGCTGAGGCAGAGAATTGCTTGAACCCAGGAGGCGGAGTGAGCTGAGATTGAGCCACTGCACTTCGGCCTGGGCAAGAGAGTGAGTCTCCATCTCAAAAATAATAAATAAAAATAAAAATAAATAAATAAATAAATAAAATTGATTTTAATAAGATTTGAACTTTTCTCCATTTTTATTGATCATCCCCTACTTATGGCAAGTGATTCTTTTTTGTTTTTATATCAATTTCATATTTTATTCATTGATTTTACCCTCTTTAATGTATACATATAAATATAAAGATAGATAAAGCAATAACTAAGAATGGTATTAAACTTCATCTCCTTTATGTTTATATATGTAATTCATACACACATATATACAAATAGAGAGATATTTTTATTATCAGTACTGTCTATTCTCTAATTTATATTGCAATATTTTCTTCAGCTTGTTCTGTATTTATTAAATAAAAGCATATTATTAAATGTTCAAACATGGGAAATTTTCAATTATCATTTAATTGTTATTTTCTATCTCAGTTCAATGGTAGTCAGTGAATGTTCTC
Organism: Cheracebus regulus; assembly: GCA_963574635.1. NCBI lineage: Eukaryota > Metazoa > Chordata > Mammalia > Primates > Pitheciidae > Cheracebus > Cheracebus regulus. The sequence continues at coordinate 28,028 of CAUYQU010013005.1, read as the reverse complement.
TGTATAGCTTAAACTATTTTTGAGATTTATTAAAATCTGTTTTATGAACAAGCATATGGTCATTTTGGAGAAATAGTCCATGAAAACTTTTAAAAAATGTATTCTGTAGCCTTTGGGTTCAGCGTGCTTTTTATGCTAATAAGATCAAGTTTAATAATCCTGATGTTCAAATCTTTTATACAGTTATTGGATTTCTGTTTATGTTGAAATGTTCTTATCAAATTCATGAATATATTTATATTCTTCTATTTACCTCTGCTGATTTTGGTTAAAATACATTATAAGATTATGTTATCTGAGACATTCACAGTGAGAATTATATCATTTTTATGAATTTCATATTTTATGGTATTGAATATCCATCTTCCACGCTAGTAATTGTTCTACTTTTGAAACTTTTGCACGTCACTAGCATAGCTACACTGGATTTGCCTGGTTTCTGTTCATAAATAGTGCTTATTTCCTTCCTTTTATTTGGAACCATCCTACATCCTCGCATGGAAGAAATATTTGTTGTTTTATCACACCTACATAGTGTTTGGTAACAGCTATTATGGAACTTTGTGTCATGTAATTGGTGTCTTGTCTATTTAACATTATTACTGACATATATTGTGTTTTTATTCTTTCATACTGTCAAATTAATTTAGATTTACTTACATCTTTACTTAGTCCAGGTCTGCTCATTAGGAATTTGATTTTTACATATATTTTGAAAAAATGTTTATTTCATCTTTAATTTTGAAGGATATTTTTGCATGTTGTGTATTGCTACTTGACGTTTTTCAATTTGAAGATAATATTCAGTTACTTCGGGTTTCTATTGAGATGTCAAATGTTAGTATTTTAGCCCTTCTTAAGAATAGTTTCTTTTTTCCCCTATCTTGGAAACTCTGAAGATTTTTTGTTGTTTTTCAGAAATTTTATTATGTTGTGTCTAGGTGCTGTTTTTGCTTGTATTTATTTTTTTGTCCTTTATATTATTTTAAATGTCTGTTCTAGGGTGTAGGCAACTTTGGAAAGTTCTATATCATTATGTCTTCAAATAATAATACTGTTCTTGTGTGTATCCTAGAGTTTTCATTTTACTCATATTTAATAAATAAAAATTTTATTTAAAATAAAAAATAATACTGTTTTGTTCTTCCTTTCTTCTGAGAATCTGAGATGATATATATAATACCTTTTCTTAGTATCAAATGTGCTTTTTTTCCCACTGTACTTTTATGATTTTGCTTCCCCGTGCTTTATTCTGGGTATTTTCTTCTAAACTAGTTTCACTTTATAAATTCTTTCTTCATTTTTGCTTAATAACTGCTCAAGATATTTATTAATTTCTTTCTTTCATTATGATACATGGAAACATCTTTAATATTAAAATACTAAAGCCCATGAGTAATAATTCAATTTTTTAAATCTTATATCTTTTTCTCTAATTGTTTCCTTTCTTTCTTTTGGTTTTCTGAGAAAATTTGACTTTTTGTATATCCAGTTATTTTTGATTCAGTGTAATGCATTTTATATTTAAAATGCAATTATAATACCATATTTCTCTAGAGAGTGTGTATATACGTATTTTTTCTGTCAGGCAGCTAGGCTTGTGGCTCTTACCAGCTAACATAACCTTATTCAATTCAGGGTCTGAAAGGCTATAAACCTGGGATTTGTCATGGTTGGTAAATTGTTTATTTTAAAATATAGACATTTGGGATCTCAGATAAATGCCTGGGATATAAACAAGATTCATGCTCTTTGAACACCCCTGAAATCCATGACATAATGGTATGGATTTCAGGGTGTTCTCCTATCTTCCTAGACACAGCTTTCAAAGTTAGTTTCCAGAAAAAGAAGTACCTCGTTCTGGCTGACATTTTCAGGTTTCTCTTTTCCTTATTACCCTTGTGCTACCAACCCTCTCTCTTTATTGGTAATAATCCAATGTCTCCACAGATACTTTCCCCAGGCATTGCCAGATAAAACTTTGAGCCAAAGAAACTTAATTCACCAATACTGGAAGTGGAACTAGCACATTTTAAATTTAAGTGCCAAAATTTTATGTGAAACAATTAATTTTTTATTGTTGCTGTTCATTATAAACTTTGTTTTTAAAACCATTTTTATTCTTATATTTCATTGACTAACTTAAAGTAACTAAACTGGCATCAAATTAGGCAGATGACCCATGTTAGAAAGCTACAATTTCAAGCTAGTTATTATTATTTTTAATCTAAAATCATATATGTATTCTTTTTTCTTCTACTCTGAATGTTGGTGAGTTATAGAGGTAGAAGGACTTGATTTTTTTTCTCAAATTGTAAGATATACCTTAAGTGTTTAGCTCTCTATCCATGTGAAACTTTCCCATAGCTTGCAAATCAGAAGAGATACCTCTCACCTACAACTGCTAAAACTTCTTAACTTTTATTTGATGAAATTCTGCATTATAGTATTTAACTCTTATACTAATTCCACACTGTAAGGGGCACACTGGTTTCTATACAATATACAGTCAAGGAAATGATTTTGAGTGAGTTGATGAATTTACTCTTCAGGTAAAATCTAGTGAATCTACTCAGGAATAATTGAACTTTGGAGGACACATAGCAGTTACTACTGACTTAAGTATTTCCACAGTGTCTCCCCTGTGCCAGGGGGATTTATAACTTGGAACTCAGGTCTTTTCTATTATTAGAGGACTTTGTTCCTGGATCATTTTCCTCATAATTTCTTCTTGCGATTTTTCTTAGCATTTTGTTAGTCAACCAAATATCATAGCTGTGTGAAAGCCAAAGAGATATATGACTGAGGTTGAGACAAAACAGTTATGGATAAGGCAATAATTGAAATAAAATAATCTGCAGTGTTTCTAGAGTCTAGCCGTTTATCCAGAGACTAATCATGTCTCATTTCCATTTCAAAATCCAAAAAGGTTTGAGAACAAACCTCACCTCAACTAAGTTGTCAGCAAAATTTGACCTGAATTGACTTAGGGCTTCTTACAATTCTTCATTCATTCTACTCGTACAATCTTACTTTGCTGTATATAATTTGTTTGATTTTAATGGTAGACTATACACCATATAGCCTTTCTAAAATCTGTAAACATGGGATCCCAAAATATGGTTGGATCACATGCATTTTGAAGAAAAGGTTGTGAACCCTTAGAAATTAGAAATTATAATTTCTGATTTCACAATATAAACCTGAGGAATATACATACAGGAAATCAGAAAAGAAAGGATTAGGAAGTAAAACTTAGAATATGGGCAATGTCAAATTCTAGAGCTCTAGAGGGACAGATGTTAGAAAAGAAACACCATTGCAGCTGATGAGTTGGAAGGACTAGATCAGATGCTAATAATAGTAATAATGATAATAATCTGTTAATAGTCTGCTCAGGAGAATATGAAACAGTTGAAGGAAGGGCTGTGCCCCTCCCAGAGTAGAAGCTGACATATTTGTCTTAGCGTATGAAGGGGTGATAGCGTTAGTGTGTCATCTGCTTTCTACCAAGACTACAATTTCTTTAGTAATTCTCTCAATTTGCATCGGTTATTATTGTAATGTCTTATCTGTTCTCAGATGTATTCTTTACAAAATGCGTTAATTATCCCATGGTTCATTTCACAATGTAAATATTAGGTTTAGCAAATTATATTCTAAGAATTCTACATTCAAAAAGCTAAATAAAAATTAACATTGTATTTCACAACTTCACTTCAAACGAACTTTTGACATTACATCCCTTGGTTATCTCAAGTAATTCTGAGTTATTATTTTAGATATTCTTTTTCTGTTTATATTTTCTGTTCACCCAGAATCACATTAAAAAAAAAAAACCCTCAAAACTGGGATCTTTTCAGCAGCTCTATTTTTCCTTATTGTCACTGTTTAGCCATAAATAAAATCATCTTTGGTTGTATTTCAGAAAGGTACTAGTATAAGCTGGGTGACTTTTCCTCTGATTCAGACAACTTACAGCTTTCAAATTTGCAGTAACTGCAATGTTAGAGGGCCTATCTAATTATTCTTCTTATGGAATGAATCCCACATATTGATTTACCTTGGATCTTTCGAAGTACAGGGTGCTATATAAAATATATATTGATTTTATATGAACCTAGTAAATAGAAAATCAAGCAATAGATCCACAGTACATAAAACAGTACTGAAAGTGGCCTAGAAAAGACCTAGCTTAGACAATAGCAGTGAAAGTCCCAGGCTCAGCAGCTTATCTTGGAGAGGCAATTTGATTGCCCTTGAGAAAGATGCTTCAGCTTAGCCATCTGCAAGATGAGGATGTTAATATCACTTCTCTTCCCTTAAGATTTATAATATAATATTTGAAAGAGATCACTGTGATTTCCTCCCAAAAAGGTAATGGCTACATGTTAACATTTTTTAGCAACATTATTTAGGAATAGCAACATGTGAACATTATTTCACAAGTGGATGAAACCACTTCTGTGTCTCCTCTATCTTCATGTAAACTAACAAATGTTTATCAAGTTTCTACCCTGTGATCAGTGGAGATCAGGGATCCTCTGTGGTGACATAAAAGGACTAGAGGAAATTCTGGCTTTGCCATTTGCAAGTTACATGACTTCGGCTAAATGTTTTTAACCTCTCCAAGACTCAGTATCCTCAAGAGTATAAATAGGTGAGAGTAAAAGGACAAAAAGATATGCAGGGTTTCCCTATCACCCTTCACATATTTTTTTAATGCTACATAGATAACGAAACCACACATTTGGTTGAACAATTTGTATATGATAACAAATGGAAGAAGTGTAAATTATTACTATTCGATGTGGGAGTGGAGGTGGTACTAGCACAAGCTGTGAAACTGGATACAGGAGAGTAGTCTTCTTAATTATCTCTAGGTAAGGTAGTTTATATTTGTCCATCTACAGTCTTTGTATTCGTTTGTTTTTGTCTCACACTTACGTATCTGATTCTCACTTACAGAAACTTTGTATTTCTGTTTTCTGTGTCTGTATCTATTTGACTAACATTGTCTATCCTTGTAGTAAAACTAAAAAGTATGAAGCAACTGAATCAGACACTAAAATGTAATGAGTCTGACAAGGGATATTAACACATTACAATGAATAAGATTAGATCGAATCAAAATTTGCCATGGTATGTACATATTAGAGATTCATATTTACATACATGCATACATACACACATTTTCATTTTACTTCACGATTCCAGGAGGACAATTATATTTCTAAGAGAGAGCTAACTTAGAAGGTTAAGACTCAATGAAGCAATTCTTACCGAAATGGACCCAGCAAGGTGGCTCATGCCTGTAATCCCAGCACTTTGGGAGGCCAAAGTGGCTGGATCACCTGAGGTCAGGAGTTGGAGACCAGCCTGGCCAACATGGGGAAACCCCATTTTCTACTAAAAATATAAAAATTACCCAGAGTTGGTGGCACATGTCTATAATTCCAGCTACTTGGGAGGCTGAGGCAGGAGAATCACCTGAACCCAGGATGCGGAGGTTGCAGTGAGCCAAGATAGTGCCATTGCACTCCAGGCTAGGCAACAAGAGCGAAACTCCACCTCAAAAAAATATAAAAAATTTTAAAAAAAGAAATCTTACAGAAATATAGACTGGGAAAGGTAGAAAATTAGCAGTAGCAGATAACCCCCTCTGGTAAGCAAGAGTGTGGAACAGAAAAGGGATGGTTTGCTTGAGTAGATAGAAGTCTCCAGTATGATGCATTTCTACCTGAAAAAGCTTCAAACAATTCAGGCTGTGGTAAACAGTAAAGCTGGTCACAAGCAAAGAGTTGAGTATTTCATGAGGAGGGACTATGATGTGGCTCTGACGAGTGGCAACCTCCACATACTGGGTTCAAGAGATTCTCCTGCCTCAGCCTCCTGAGTAGCTGGGATTACAGACATGTGCCACCACCCCTGGCTAATTTTTGCATTTTTAGTAGAAATGGGTTTCACCATGTTGGCCAGGCTGGTCTCAAACTCCTGACCTCAGGTAGTCCTCTGATGAGTGGAGGAACACCAGCATTCTTGGTCCTCATGCTGGTTTAGATAAAAGGACAGGGATGCACGTGGAGTGGTTTTAAGGAGCGGAGACTTTAATGAGCAAGAAGAGGCAAGAAGGAAGGAAGAAGTAAGAAGCTCCCCTGTGCAGAGACAGAATGAGGAGGGCTCCAAAGCTTAGAGAGGGAATCCCCAGTGCAGTGGTCACCAGCCAGCTATATACAGACGCTGGAGAAGGCAGAATCTGATTTGCATAGGCCTCGGTGATTGGTTTGACCATTCATGTCATTCACATAATCTGGGAAAGGCTGGCCCTCCCACTTTAGCCTTTTAATATGCAAATGAAGGGCACCAGATGTTCCACACATGTGAGGATACATGGGGGTGGCCATATTGCTAGGAACATGTGGGAAAATGGAACCACCATGTTGGGTGCCAGGGAACCACCATGTTGGGTGGACCCAGTTTCTAATAGCTGCTGTTTATATGTTAAAGGTTGTTTACATGTTAAACTTTTACATGTTAAAAGTTTCTTTACAAAAAACTTTTCCAGAGATGCTTTAAAAAATGAAAACTTCCCAAGGACCTCTTTTCCTATATGCCTAAAATAATTTCTTAATAACTCCTATCACACTATTGTGGTCCCTTCTGTATTTGAAATTTCAGTCTTCAAACATGAATAGTAGTGATCTACATTTCCTATTTGCATCTATGGTTTAGGCAAGTTATGATTATTTCAGAAAATTACTATTTGATATTCTGTCTCCCAATGATAATATTCGACCACAGACATGTGTAAGTAAGGGAGTTTGTGTATATGTCTATGTGTAGGTAGAGGATACCCATGGGTGAGGTTGCAAATTGACTTTCAGATAAATCATACGGCTTGTCTCTATCCCCGAAAGGAGCTGAGGAAAACTGAACAAAAAGGAAGACTGAGAGTAAAATCAGGACTAACTGAAAACATCTACCAAGGGTTTTGTGTCACAGGGAAGAAAAAATAGTTATAAGTATTCTGAATTGGTGAATTTACAGGTGGTTTATCATTTTGAATCATAAGCCATTTATAAATACCAATTAGTGGGCTGATTCCTTCTGTAATCACACACTTCTCTTGCCCTCACAAGAGTGGGATGGTCCCAAAATATATGTGAATGAAATGCTAGAAGTACTTCTGGCTGCAATCACTCAATTGTGCTTTGAACTCCATAAAGTATAATTTAATTACTTAAAATAATTAAATTAAAATATGGCTGATCTTAACCAGTATGAGCCACTTGCCTACATGGTGCCCAAATGTTTTCACTAATACTATACATATATAAACTGCTACTTGTTCTGAAAAGCTGTCTGTCCTGGGCAGGTTTTGTTTTATACCTTGAACTACACTTCTGACCTATAATTTGGAGAGTTTTTTTTCATTACCTAGACACTGTACATCAACTCTAGGATTTCTTTACAGAAGAAGAACATTCTTTAAACAGAGCACTTGTTGGACAATGTCCTGTTTCTGAACCCCGCTAACAACACTGTCAGCACATCTACTGTCTGATGGAATCATAATTCTACTAGTCAGCAATGGAAACTTGTTCATGTCATCTGAAACATGCTAATGCACTCAGGGCTTCTAGTGAGTATTCTGAGAATTCTGCTACTTGAGCAGATGCCTTGATAACCTAAATACTATTATTTAGTAGAAGAACACCACTATGACTTTTCAAATTAAATGAAACCTACCTTAATACTATAACAGATGGGAAAAAATGATTCTTTAAAGCTTCTTTAATGTTTCTAAATACAAACTTTTTTTCCTGAGGCAACTTTAAAGAATCTTTAAGATTTAAAACAATGGAGGAGCAGCAGTTGCTTCTTATTGTTTCTAAAGATTCTGTACTTTTCAATAATGTTTCCTTCAGAAATGAGCTGAAGATTCTTAAGTATCACATTTATACAAATCCAAGATATAATTTGCATTCTGAAAAGCATGGTAATAGCAAAGGTCTTTATTATGCTGTATGTTGTTTAAATCTGAGATATTTTAAACTATTCCCATGGAGGCTGATCACATTTCAGTTCTCACATTTTATTAGACTTTAATTACATAAAATATACTATAAAATAGCCATATTTATGGACAAAAATGAAGCCGTTTTAAATTGTATTTACTCTCAGTATGTGTACTGACTCTCTTTCCTAATTTATACATCATTTCAGATGCTGACAACACAATAATAAGGAAGATAGGCTAGTTCCCTTCCTTCACGTAGTGTAGCGTATTCTGGTTGAGGAATAGAGAAAATTGTCACGTGATGATAAGTAATACACAGGACAATCAAATTAGGTGATATATTAGAGAGTGATTTGGTGGCTACTTTGGATTCGGAGGTCAAGAATAAATCTCATTTTAGGAGGTAGCATTTGATATCAGAATGGTAAGACTGACGATGTTTATGTCAAAAAAAGAAAAAACATTATAGGAAGAGGAAATACCAGGAGCAATGGCTAAGGCAGAAGCAAACAAGGTGCATTCACAGAATAGCAAGAAAAAAGAAGTGACTGTCATGTAATAGGTGAGGCCGAGAGAGATACAAGAAAAGATTGCCCAGGTCAGGATGGAAGAGATCATTGAAGGCATCGTAATATTAGGAAAGGCCATTGCATTTGAATCTAAGTGTGATAAAAAGCCACTGAAGAGTTTGAAAAGGTGACATTCAAACTGTTCTATAGAGTATAAATGAATAGAGAATAGATGATTGATAAAGGTGATATGAAAAATCATGAAGCTATTGTCTTAGCAGAAGACTGTAAGTCTCACTAGAGTGGTAGAGCCTGCAATGGAAACAGGTAAACAGATCCATGATGCCCTTGGGTTGAACAATCAGTGGATCTGCTAATGGATGGGCATAGAAGTAACAGAAAGAAATCAATCAAGAATAAAATTAGGTATGTTGGAATAATCAAATATATGTGCAAGGCAATTCTGTGGCATATGGCAATGATTCAGACATAAATCTACTGGACCCCACCATGGCATCATAATACTCCTACATTTAACATTTTGATTGATCACTCAACATTTGTACTTAGCATGCAACACTTACACTCAAAACTTTAATTCAGCATGTGCCATTAATGAGATTTTTTTTAAATCATGAAAATATCTAGAATTAGAACATTCTAAAGTAAAGGTCAATTCAGACAGTTCCATAATGAAGAACACTCAGGTTAACCACTTGTAAAGCCACATAACCAATAACATATTTTAAAATCAATTTTAAATTTAATTTTTCAGAGATGCAGCCTCCACAGTATTTTTCTGTCTCATCCAAGAATACATACATTTCTGCAAAATTTTAATTTGCCACAATCCATCTTTGAGATGTTGAAAAAAATTAACTTGTCTTTTATTTGAGCAAAATATGTAGCTCAACTTCTACAAGCCAAAATGAATTTGCAACTACATAATACATCTGTATAACATTCACATGTAAAATGCAAAAAAGTTAAAACAACATAAAATATGATCAAGATTATTATGCCTGTACTTCCCTCATTAGTACATGCATTTTCTAAGTTGGCCTAAGAAGGAAATAGCCTAACCATAATCATAAAACAATAGAGTAAAAATGCTTTTGTTGTATATTTCTATAATTATTAAAATTTTTGATTGGTCTTATACAAATAGAATCTCAGTTAATAATATTTGAGTTAATCTCACCTAAAATATAGAGGGAAGGTTTATATATCACATAAGAAACATGTGAATACTAAAAATATACTACTCAATTTAGCTAATGACATCAAATTTAAAATGGAAATTCTTCAGTGTATCTTTAGATATAGATGCAGATCCTTCATGATTTGGATCTGACTTCATGATAGTGAGTTCTCATGAGATTTGTCCAATTAAGCTCATTTAATGACTCTAAGGTCATATTCTTTAATCTTCACACTTCAGTGCTGCCCAGAAATCATAGCATCTCTACTATATACCAATTAAGTATTAATTATCTTGGGCTGCGGACCTTCCAGAAGCAAATTATAAGCAAGGGTTTGAGTTCCAGGAATCTATATGAAGGTAAAATTGAGAAGGTAGAAAAATGACCAATAGGTGTTATTGATCCAGTTATTACTATGAACAACTAGCAATGTCATCCTGCAAAACCTGAGCAATGACATCTAACCTGCTGCAGAATTAATCTTGAGAAGGGATAAGAAAGCAGAGATATATGTATTCTCTTACTCTAACTTGAAATTCGCTGACAGCTACTCCTGGGAACACAGCATTTTTTCACTTCCTGCCTGCATCTCACATAGATTATCACTACAAAGTCCTCAGATGGAGGATCAAAAATGCCTTATGAGAAGGTGATTATCTTTAATGAAAAGAGATTCAGTCTTTTTCTTTTCTTGATTTTATAGGAATCAAAATTCACTACAAAACTATCAGAAAATAATGGCATGGAATTCATGGTCTGGAATATGTAGTAGACACTGGCTGGCAGTGGCTTTAGGTCTTGATGTCTATGTGGAAAAAATATCATGAGTCTGGATTCTTTCGCATATCTGATGAAGAGCAATGGTTAATGCACATAAGTTAAATAATTATACAGTTTTTGTCTCCACCCAAATCTCATGTTGAATTGAAATGCCCAATGTTGTAGGTGGGCCCTGAAGGGAGATGTTCGAATCATGGGGGCAGATTCTTCCTGATAGTGAGTTTTCGTGAGATTTGGTCATTTAAAAGTACATGGCACCTCCCCCTCAACACACACCCTCTCTCTCTCGCTCCTGCTTTGGCCATGTGACATGCCATTTCTGCCTTTGCCTTTTGACATGGTCGTAAGCTTCCAGAGGCCTCATCAGAAGCCAAACAGATGCCTGGTGCCATGCTTTCTGCACAGCCTTCAGAACCTAAGCCAATTAAACCTCTTTTCTTTGTAAATTACCCAGGCTTTCTTTATAGCAATACAAGAACTGCCTAATACAAATAACAAAACGAAAGTCTATAGAGACACTAAATAAGAAACAAATATAGTCTGCACCTTGAATCATTCCTTGCCTGTTGTATGGATTACATTATAAACTCTGAACACCCAATGTATCACTTTCCCAATGTCTCAATATCTTGCTTCATTGCATATTCAAAAAATGTTTGTTGAATAGGGCAGTGGTTGCTTATTTTTGTAAACAAAAGACTAGTCCATTCAATGATTATATTTAACACTTGTTGAGTGCCTGTATCCTGGAAAGATTTAAAAAATGCTTTCCTTATATTATATTATACAACCTGAAAACTTAGCTCCATTTACATGAAAAAAATAGAGGCATTCTATTATCATAAATCTTCAAAGTATATCATAAAATTTATTTAACAAAATTATAATATCTAGTTAACATTTTCAAAGTAAATCTATTACATATAGTTTTTGTTCACAGTAGAGAACAAGTTCTTCCAAATAAACTAAAAATCAAGGCATTAGGAAAATAAGAGTGGTTAACAACATAAGAATTAAAACAAAATAAAGCCAGTTATTATTCACTGATAGAGTGAAACTTAACAAGTGGAGAAATATGAAAGAATAAGATACGATACTGATATTTATAGAGACCTATTATTAGCTACTATGTACAAAAAAATTGAAAATTTAATTTGGCTAAGGAAATTATATTTATTTTCATATTTTGTTTTACTGAATATATTAGTCTATTTGTCAGATTTTTCCCAAGAAGTTCAGAAGGAACTGTTGAACCCAGGGTTGACAGAGAAAATGAAAGTTCTGCCATAGATAGAAAAACACAGCCCTGGACATAAAGAAGTAGGAGATCATAAAAATTTGAAGTAGCCTTAATTTTAAAAACAAGAACTTGTACCCTGTGGAATGTAGAAATAAGTGGAAATGTGTCATATAATATATACTTGGATCCACAGAATAAGAGCACAGTGAGATATACTAACTTAATATTAATATAAGATATTTATGGAAATGTATTATATGAAAGTTGGGAGTACTGGTATGTGTAGGAGATTAATAAGATAATATGAAAACTACTCTCAAGAAACATAATTCCAAAAGATATCTAAGTCCAGAAAGTATACCAAGAAAATTTGACGGGTACTTTTTCAAAGGCACTGAGGATAAGGACTAAATTCATTTCTACCTGAGATTTTGCAATTGGAAATACAGCTGAACCAGGAAGGTGAAATATTTCCACAATGAGAGTTACAAACACTACGCAAAGAAATAAGAGAGGACACAAACAAATAGAAAAACATTCCATACTCATGGATAGGAAGAATCAATATCATGAAAATGCCCATACTGCCAAAAGCAATTAATTGATTTGATGCTATTCCTATAAAACTACCAATGACATTCTTCAGATAACTAGAAAAAAAGAAACAATTTTAAAATTCACATGGAACGAAAAAGAGCCCAAATAGCAAAGACAATCCTAAATAAAACAAAACAAAACAAAAACCAAGCTGGAGGCATCATGTTACCCAATGTTAAACTATACTACAGAGCTACAGTAATTCAAAAAAAATTGACAAGTGTAATCTAATTAAACTTAAAAGCTTCTGCACAGCAAAATCAACTATCAACAGAGTCAACAGACAACCTACAGGATGGGAAATATTTGCAAATAATGCAACTGACAAAGGTTTAATACTCAGCATCTATAAGGAACTTAAATGAATTTACAAGAGAAAAACAAATTATCACATTAAAAAGTGGGCAAATGACACGAGCAGACACTTTTCAAAAGAAAATATGCATGCTGCAAGAAGCATACAAAAAAACCCAAAAGCTTAATACCACTGACCATTAGAGAAATGCAAAACAGAACCTCAGTGAGGTACCATCTTACACCAGTCACAATGACTATTAGTAAAAAGTTAAAAAAATAACAGATGCTGGTCAGGTTGCAGAGAAAAGGTCACACTTACACACTGTCGGTAGGCAGGTAAATCAGTTCAACCTCTGTAGAAAACAGTGTGGCAATTCCTCAAAGAGCTAAAAACAGAACTACCATTGAACCCTGCAATCCCACTACTGGGCATATAGCCAAAGGAATATAAATGATTCTACCCTAAAGACACATGTATCTGAATGTTCATTGCAGCACTATCCACAATAGCAAAGACATGAAATCAATCTAAGTGCCCATCAATGACAGATTGGATAAGGAAAATGTGGTACTTGTACACCAGGGAATACTATACAGACATAAAAAGAATGAGAATATGTCTTTTGCAAGAACATGGATAGAATAGGAGGCCATTATCCTTAGCAAACTAACACAGGAACCAAAAACCAAATACCACGTTCTCACTTATAAGTGGGAGGTAAATGATGAGAACACATTGACACAAAGAGGATAGCAGCAGACACTAGGGCCTACTTGAGGGTGAGGTTGGGAGGAGGGAGAGGATCAGAAATAATAACTATTGGTTACTAGGCTTAGTATCTGGGTGATAAAATAATCTGCACAACTAACCCCTATGACACAAGTTTAACTATATAACAAACCTGCTCTTGTATCCCTGAACCTAAAATAAAATTTAAAAAAAATAAAATAAATTCTGTCTATAAAGTAGTCTTTGGTCTTGGATTTCTCTTACATGGGAATTGATTATGATATAAGGTGAACAGCAAGGCATATGATTTCACCTTCATTTTTGAAATGGAGCTATAGAAATGTAAAAGGTGGGAGAAGATTGAAAGATATAATTTCTCTTTTAAAGGTAGATTTCTAGTTGGTTAATTCATTAAAACACTGATGGAAGTCAAGTCTCATCTAGTCAATATTACTATGATTCTCCAGTATAATATTTCCAAAATGAATTTAGTCATAATAATCAAGTAGGGTGTTTGGTTACCCTATTACCTGCAAATGTACCAGGTGAAAATTATGATCGAGTAAGTTAGATACTCTCATTAAGTGTTTATCTACCTTGAAAACATGTTTTCCTTTGGTGTCTTCATTTTCAAGACAAAAAAACATCTCTTGTGAAGATAAAAAAATAGGATGGAATACTTTCTTTCAAGAACAATTCCACTGTCACAATCTACTGCTTAAAGGTCAAGCTAATGATAGACTGGATAAAGAAAATGTGGCACATATACACCATGGAACACTATGCAGCCCTAAAAAGGATGAGTTCATGTCCTTTGCAGGAACATGGATAAAGCTGGAAACCATCATTCTCAGCAAACTGACACAAGAATAGAAGACTAAAAACCACATGTTCTCACTCATAAGTGGGTGTTGAATAATGGGAACACATGGACGCTGGGAGGAGAACATCACACACTGGGCCTGTCTGGGGGTGGGAGGATTAGGGGAGGGATAACAGGGGTTGGGGGATAGGGGAGGGATAGCATTAAGAGAAATACTTAATGTAGATGACAGGGTGATGGATGCAGCAAACGACCATGGCACGTGTATACCTATGTAACAAACCTGCACATTCTGCACGTGTAGACCAGAACTTAAAGTATAATACTGAAACAAACAAACAAAAAAAAACTCTAAACAATGAAAAAGGTCAAGCTGAAAAGCATGACTCCTGTTATGCAACATCATGTTTCATAGGCACCATTTTTAAAGCAACTGTAAATTCAATCACAACTTATACTCAGATGCCTTCGTTTCCTGACTATTTTTTCAACAGTCCTCTAGATTTTGCCATAAAATGCAAATGAAATAAAGATATTATCACTGCAGCTCAAGGATCACATAACCTAGTTTTGTATAACACATCAAAACCTTTTCAGAATGTTTCCATGTAGTATAATCTAAGTACGTTTTAACAAAGCCATTGGGCTATAAACGACTTGACGTTTATTTGCAATTGTATCTTAGATGCCAAAAACACTGCTTATCACAAAGGAAATGATAAATGTTTGCTAAATAAGTGAATGAATGATTCACGTTAGTAGCATATGAAATAAAGGGAATCACAGGAATGCAGGTCAGCAAGTCCATCAACAGACTGGCTCGTTCCAGGGGTGTGGAACATTATTTTAATGGTTGCAAAGATGTGGTCTAGATGTGTATGTTGGTAGTGGGTGGGTGTGTGGGAAGACTAGAGAGAGGTTAAATCATGAAAATATCTCCAGGCTTTACAAAGAAAAGACAAGCTGCAGTTGGGGCAGATAGTGCTTAGGGTAAAAGAATATTCCTGGGATAAAGAATTCTTACATAAATTTAAAAGTTAGAGAAAACAGTTTAAAAATATTTTTAGACATAGTAGGACCCTTTAGAGAGAACAAGAACAAATAAGCCTAAAAATACTTATTAAAGGTAAAGAGATATAAAGAATGCATTTAATTAGAAAAATATAAACCTGACTCATTATTTTTCCCATAAAAAGGATGTGAAATAGAAGGTGAGTTTGACAGGGCACACTTGCCTTGGATAGATTTTGGGAGGCTATGTTGTTAGAGTATCCACACCCACCCTGCACTGCAATCTGATGGGTGCTTATGATTCTGTCCCTGTAGTCACTCTTCCTCATGGATTTGCCACTTATTTTCTTTACTTGAGACACAAGCCTGAATAACATGCTCATTAGTACTAATTAATAATGACTTAATTCCTTCCTTATTTGCATCTAATCATACAAAAGTCTTTAGCATATTCAATAATTTGAGATTGGCATATTTGGGAGATTAAAATTTGTTCTTTTGAAGAATTCAATCATAATTATTCATATTTTTAGGATCTTTGTGGCTAGAATGAAAGAAGTCTTCACTAGTAATGTTGAGTACTATTAGCGAGAAGTTAATCTTGAGAATACATATATTTTAAATATCATCCCCCTAAGCATTTATTAGGTAGGTCTTGTTAGCCAATCACACATTTTTAGAAACAGAAAAGTTTAACTAGAAAATTTTATGAATTAATAATCTTTTCTTCAAGTTATAGAAAACTGCACTTGACCTAAAGAAACAGAAACATAAATACATGCATAATTTATGTAAATAAAGCTATATATGTATATATTAATAAAGCAGAACAGTTCCGCAGCAGGCCTCACTTTAAAAACGGTTCTATCAAGAGATTCCTGATAGTTTCTCTTAAAGGGCTCTGCCCTTTCTTTATCAACTTCATTTCCAGAGTGGCTTCTGTTCTAGTAGCAATAGTGAAGGCGTCTACTACATCTGTTTCAGGAAAAATAGCATCTGTTCTGGTCCTATGAGAAGAGAGACATAAAACACTCTTTTTACAAAAGCCGCAGGCAAACACATCCTCGTGTGTCACTAGCCTGAGGTGGGGCATGAGGTCACATTTCATCAATTAGTTATGCCATCATGTTAGGGTGAGATGGTGAAGAGTGAAATGCAAGAATCGACTTGAGAACTTCAGGATCCACCCTGACCTTATAATGGAGTTCATCTGACCCCAAAGATGTGGCTGAGAAGGGGAAGAAAGGAATTCCCAAAGAAACATGTAACTGATAGAAACAAGAGACAGGAAAAGTGGTTGATGCAGAGGGAATGAATGGCCACAACAAAATTACATAAAGAAATGGTAAGTTATGACTTTTAAGGTAAAATTCATGGGCATATCTAACAAGCTTTCTTAACCATAGTGAAAACACAGCCTTTCATACAGGTCTTGAAACGAAGTATCTATTCTGCTGCATGTACAGGAAATTTTATTTTAATAACAGTGGGCAGCCTAAGAGGCCCCAACAGGGAACTTTTACAAATAGATTCTTTTATTGACTAAAAAGCAATTTAGCAATGAAATTCAAGTACTGGAAGGTTATTATTAGAAAGGCTGGTGGCCAGCTGTTCCTGTTCTCTGCAGAGGATACAATCAGGAGACAAATGTGTAGGCTAGAGCATGAAGGGCTGATACATTATGACTTTCCTGTGAGTGGGGTTATTAAATCCCAGGATGGGCTCAAGGGAGTCTTTGTCATTTACTCTGGAGGCCTATATAAAACAAAGCAGTTTTTTTCCTTACTAATATAATTCAGGAAAATCGTGTTAAAAGGATAAACTAGACACATTTTAAATAAATATTTAATAAGCATTGATTTGTTTAAGGTTGATATTTTGAGATGGAAAATGTCAGCTATGAGTAGACTATAACAAACAAATTCATTTTCAAATAGAATGAATTCCCTAATTCCTCATTTGGAATACAAAATCAGGAAAATGTGAGTGATTATATTTTATAGATATAGAAAGTATGTCTTAGATTATTAGCTTAAAATTTTGTATTTAAATAGTTACCTCTTAAACAATCTACTCAGCACATAAACTCCCAACATATGAGATTTTTAAAACAACGGAAGAATTCGTTCTATGAAATTCATACAGTTTTTCTAAAGGCATTAAATTAACTATTTTTCAGTTCTCTGTAATTTAAATCATATTAGCATACATTAGTCATATGAAAAACCAAAATTCAATTCTTCTAGTCAGGGAACTTGTGTGGAGTAATTATTGGGTGTGATACTACTTTTACTGATCACAGCTATGCATGTGTCCTATTGAGAAAGTAGTATGTAGTTCAGAAGGAAAATGTAAAGCAAGAGTATTGCAACTGGCAATCAAAAGTCCATTAGAACCAATATTTTTCCCCCTTTAGGTTTGTAATAGTTTTACATTTCACTCTTTGTATTCTATGTATAAATGGCACCCTGTAGCCAATAATTTTATTTTCACTTTGAAAGACCCACAATGGCAGTAAAGTAAATTATGCTTTTTGTAACATTAGAAATTAGACACTGTGGAAATAAAATCCTTGAATTTGCATGATTTAGCCTTGAAAACTAATATTAGAACTATATATATTTTTTAATGTGGATGTTTGGGAACGGGCTTTTAGAGTTCCGCAATTATTTAGAAATACTAATCCTCTTAAATGAATAATGAATTTGATATCAGTAAATTCATTTCTTGAATGAAATTAATTCTATTTCATAAAATTGAATGAAAAAAAGTGATATACTATCTTTTAAAAAGATGCTTAGCAAGAAATAATTTTGGTGCAAATAAATAGAATCATATAAAATTTTTTATGTTTAATTCAAGTAACTATTGTTATACTTGGCTGATTCCAAATACAGGATAAGCTACTTGCTTCTTCAAAAGACTCTCAGAACACTGAGATATCTGACCTATGACGGTAGTTATTTCTACACAGAGAAAATGGGAGCAGATAGCTGATACAAGATTATTAAATTATCCCCATCTGTGATTTGCAAATGTACAGTTTTAAAATTTTGATGTGAAATGATCAGAACATCAAAAGCAGTAATAACTTATTTTTCCTTTTGGGGCAGTTTTAAAAATTCATTTTATATAAATAAATTCTATGTTCTTTGTTTCTTATTGCCAGCTTTGCTTAAGTTTTATATATTTAATGGTTTATTCACATTATAAATATGATTTTTTATAAGCATCGTTTTGGCTAAGAATATGCCATTTAATTTTAGCATTCAGTGAATGGAAAAATTCAGGTATAAGGTTGCTAAATCATCAGTTACACAAAACACATTGGACATTTCTTTTTCCAATGTTGGTGTTCTATGCCACAACTGAGAATATTTGCTTTTGAAGCATTGTACTATATCAATCTGTGTGTGAATTTCCGTGTTCTCACACATGGAAGGAAGCTAATTTGCTTTTAAAACACTGTACTGCATCAATCTGCGTGTGAATGTCCATGTTCCCAAGGAAGCGAATTTGCCTCAGAATACTGTGCCAGGAACACTCAACGACATCATTTAGGCTGTCTCCCGCCATTGGCATTTGTATCTATTTGTGTAATGTGTCTCTGTGTGGAAGTCTTTTTCTTAGTTGTTCACCCTGATAAACATGAGGCTACTAAAACTCTGAAGAGCAAGATGATTGACCCTTAGAAAGCTTATAGATATATGGAAGTTATTTCCTGGACTGTTAAGAAAATTCTAAATGTGACAGCAAGCTATATTGAGAAAAGATCTAAAAGCAAGATGAAAATACATTCTTTGTCTATTTTATGCAACTCTTTTGGAATTACTGCATTTCAGAGTAATATGTAAATAAAAGAGAACTCTGACAAAGAAATAAAAACTATGATTTGCACACATATCTGTCACATTGCTGCTATTGTTCCCTCAGTTTTTAAATTATATTTAACTTCTGAATGTGATTTCCTTTATACAATTATTTTAATTTATCTGGCAAATGTGTATTAAAGTATTATTTCCAACTTATATTTGTGAAAACTAGCATTAAGAAAAGGTAAGGAGGCTGGTTCAAATTTAAACAGATGATACTAGTTGCTGGAGCAAAGGCAGAATCATGATTTTCTAAGAAGAAATTATAGTCTCCATCTATTTTCACACTTAGTTGCAGATTTAAATAATATATCTCACAGCATTTAAAACAATTATTTGAAATAAATTCTTTCTCCTATGCCATTCTCCTATTCCATATAGTTCCCCAAACTTTCATTGTTAACAAACAGCTCCCTGATAACTGAAAAGCAGCATGAGCCACAACTGAAGGTATGAGACATCATGCATTTGATAGGATGGTCTGGACATTTCTTTTTTATTTATTTATTTATTTTTGAGGTGGAGTCTTGCTCTGTTGCCCAGGATGGAGTGCAATGGTACAGTCTTGGCTCACTGCAACCTCCGCCTCCCAGGTTCAAGCAATTCTCCTGCCTCAGCAACCCAAGTAGCTGGGATTACAGGCATGCACCACCACACCCAGTTAATTTTTGTAGTTTTAGTACAGACAGGGTTTTACCATGTTGGTCAGGCTGGTCTCAAACACCTGACCTCATGTTCCACCCACCTCAGCCTCTCAAAGCACTGGGATTACAGGCATGAGCTACCGCAACTGGCTGGTCTGGACATTTCATGAGCAATGACAGTGGACAGGGAGAGAGGAAGGATCATGGAAGTCATTTTAATCCTCAGTGTCTTTCACTTAATGATGAAGGTGGTAAAGAACTGGAAAAAAGACAGCTAAGAGTGACATAACCGTGTTTACATTTAATATAGATTATTCTTTGCTCTTAGAAGAGAGAGATTGATGGAGATAAACCTGGAGGTAGAGAGCCCAGATAAAAAGTAATTGTGATTGAAACAAGAGCCAAATGGTGATTGTGGTGGAATAGGTAGGGAAGAAACCAATTCCAACCTACATTTAGTGAAAAAGAGAAAAGCAAATATCCCATGTAAAATGATCAAATATCTGTTTTTCCTATTAATTTTTTTTCATCTTTTCAACACACCAATGTTTCCCACTTTCAGTTGCAACATAAGTTAATTTGCCTGTCATCCCAGTATTTTTTACAGAATTCTTTTCTCCAAGATGTAACTGAAACTTAGCTGCCAACATTGCATCTCTTACAGCCAGTGCCAAAGGAATTGGTTATCCTCCCACACCTTATGACCCAAGAGGCTCGTTACTGTATTCTTCTGGCTAAACATCACTAGTTCCAAACTAGTACTCTTCATCCCTTTATCAAAGCTGATCTAATTTTGAAGTTCATGCCTTGGGGATTTCTATCTTCAATCCTCCCTCCTTTTTACTGCTCATAGCAGCATTTGTCAAAATGTAAACTTCAAAGCACTGGTGGTCTTTGTCATCAAAACAGGTGATCCCCAAGTTCAAGGCCAAAATGCCATCATTTTTAAAGTTGGTGAAACTAAATTATAGTGAAAACTGCTTGATTACTCACAATTTGATTTTTTCAATAATTTATGTGATATTTTTAGAGGAAGCAATTGAAAGCATATTATTGGAGATTTAAAAGCTACATTGAGCTAAAAAAACACAAAGAAATACTTTGAAGATCATAATGCAAGCACTTAATAATAGACTGAGGATTTGTTTACTGCTCTCTCTGAAAAGTTGGAACATTTTGCTGTCTTCAGTGGACTGAATGTTTGTGTCTCTCCAAAATTCAGGTATTGAAATCATATCTTCCAATGCGATGGTATTAAGAGATGGAGGTCTTGGGAGGTAATGATGTAATGAATGTGGAGGCCCATGAGTAGGATTAATGCCCATGTAAAGGAACTCTGGAGAGCTCTCTCACTGTCTTTCTGCTATGTGAGGATACAATGGAAGTTGCCCTCTGCAATGCAAAATAAAACTCTCCCCAGAACCCAGCCAGTGCCACCTTAGGTACACTGATCTCAAAATTCAAATCTTCTGAGCTGTGAGAAATAAAATTTTGTTTTTTGGCTTATGAGACACCCAGTCTATGGTGATTTCTTATAATAGCCTGAACTAAGACACTGTACACCTTATAGGTGATATGACCAGCAATATAGTATTTGTCATGGCATGGGCGGGGAGCAATTTTCAGAAGAAAATCTTCCATGACTTTCATGTCTATTTAAAATGTGAGTAAAAAATGACTATCTGGCATAAGTAGACTCAGATACTGAGACAGAGAAAAACATGAAGAAATTTGTACATAGAAAGTTTAATAGAATTATTTACAGCTCCAACGCACAGGATGAAAGTAATGAGGGAATAGTTGAGTAAGAAAGAAAGATAACTCTAAGGAATATAGAAATAGTGGATAAAGGACAGTCACTATCCTTGGGTCTGAGATGGTTCTTGAGGAGCCTCGTTTGGTAGGGAGGGAACCACTGTGGCTCAATAAATGGCAAAGTTTCTTTGGTGCTCTGTTGGTGGAAATTACCCAAAATCTGCCCTCTAGGGTAATTAGGAAAGCTGTTCACTGGAAATGTTCTGCTAGGGACAAGATGCTGGCCACTGGGTGCTTCTGGACTACTGTTCTCTGCAGCTTCCTATATTCAATATTTCACAATGTCTCTATCTCTATGGATACCTTCACCTAAGTCTATATACAAGCAAAATCTTATTAAGACAAAGAAATCCCTTTGAGGCTTCATTTATCTTTTATTAAAAAGAACAAAAAAAAACCCTGTTCTCCTATAAAAAATTAATGCTTAAAGTGTTCAGGCTTTTAAATGTTTTACATTTTTATTTTTACAAATATGCTATCAAAGTTAGACTCACGAATGAATTGAGAAGTGTAGTGATACGGGTTGGCTGTGTCCCCACCCAAATCTCATTTTGAATTGTAACTCCCACAATTCCCACATGTCACGGGAGGAACCTGGTGGAGGCTGTTTGAATTATGGGGACAGGACTTTCCTGTGCTGTTCTCAGGATAGTGAATGATTCTTAGGAGATAGGTTGTTTTAAAAACAGGAGTTTCCCTGCAGAAGCCATTTCTTTTTGCCTGCAGCCATCCACGTAAGATGTAACTTCCTCCTCTTTGCCTTCCGCCATGATTGTGAGGCCTCCCCAGCTGCATGGAACTGTAAGATTATTACACCTGTTTGTTTTGTAAATTTCCCAGTCTCAGATATGTCTTTCTCAGCAGAATGAAAAGAGACTAATCCATGGAGAAACCACGTATGCACCTCAGCACCAGCGGTCGTCCATTGACTGGTGGATTGTCTGTTAGGACTGCCATAACTAAGTACCACAGATTGGGTGGCTTAAACAGAAGTTATTTCTCACAGATCTGGAGCCTAGAAGTCCAAAATCAAGATGTTGGCAGAGTGGGTTCCTTCTGAGTGTGGTGAGAGTGAATCTGTTCCCGGCCCCTCTTCTACTGGTAATGCCTTGGTTTATGACATCACTCTAATCTTCACATGGGTTCCCACTGTGTGCATGTGTGTCTCCAAATTTTCCCTTTTTAGAAAGACCACCAGTCTTATTGGATTAGGGCTGACCCTAACGATCTTATTTTAACTTGATTAGCTCTGTAAAGACCTTATTTTCAAATAAACTCATATTCTGAGCTACTGGGGAATTAGGACTGAAACATGAATTTTTTGGGGGGACTCAATTCAACATAAAATGGATTGTAACTTCGTATATTCACGTCCAAATGTATTAAATTCTATAGAGGTGATCATAACATAGATATTTATGAATGCATATTTATGTAAACATAGATACATATAATTTTTGAAGTATTGTTTACTTAAATATAATTATTAAGTTTTTCCTGGCTTTATGTATGCTTCAGAAATATGATTTTAATTTATACATAATTTATTATCAGCAAGAATCATAGTTTTTATTGAACTACTTTACTCAACTACTTTACTCTTCTTAAACATATAGGTGGTTTCTAATTTGTAGCTATTAAAAACATCACCGTCATGGAGAACTGTTTGTCTGGCTAGCTAGTTATCTACTTGCCTATCCATCCATTTTCTATGTGAATACATGTTTTTACACATTTTGGCACACTACTGGCAGAGCCTGTGCCTTAAAGCGAGTTCATATATGTAGAGTTGAAAGTCTAAATGTATCATCATTTTAGAAAAGCTAAAGAATGGAGAGATATAACATGTGGAGAGCTAAGTCATGTAATTATGTAAATTTGCCAACATTCCCCAAATTGATCTTATAGTTTTAATTACATTTTATTAAAATCCCAACTTGTTGTAGTATGTAACATTTAACCAGCTCATCAAATTTATTTGGTGTGAAAAGTATGGTAGTGAAAACAATAATCTCAAAGTAGCAAAATCAAAAACAAGTGACTTCCCCTCAATATTATGACATTTAGAAAGCTATTGTATTGAATACAGGGTGATACTTGAGTAAAACAGAAAAAATGTATTAGAGGGAGAGAAAAGTCGTCTGTAGAGAAACAGGGCCATGCAGATAACGAACAATGATAACACCTTATAAAAGAGATGATGCCATAGTGGAATGGTGTAGGGATCACTTATTCAGTCAGTTTCAGTGGAACAATTTGTTATTGAGATAAAATTATATTTTTACTTCATACTATATACCAGGGCCAGGGTAGGTCCCAGGCCTCTTATGAAGTGGCCCACACCACACAGCAGGAGTTGAGTGGTGGGCGAGCAAGTGAAGCTTTGTATGTATTTACAGCCACTCCCCATCAATCACATCAGTGCCTGAGCTCTGCCTCCTGTTAGATCAGCGGTGGTGTTAGATTCTCATGGGAGCGCAAACCCTATTGTGAGCTACACATGCGAAGTATCTAGGTTGTGCTCTCCTTATGAGAATCTAATGCCTGATAATCAGTCACTGTCTCCCACCACCTCCAGATGGGACCATCTAGTTGCAGGAAAACAAGCTCAAGTCTCCCACTGAGTCTACATTAGAATGAGCTGTATAATTATTTCACTATATATTACAATGTAATATAATAGAAATAAAGTATGCAATTAATGTAATGCACTTTACATTACAAATGTAGTGGTTTGAATCATCCCAAAACCATTCCACCAAAAACCTGTCTGTGGAAAATTATCTTCCACGAAACCAGTCCCTGATGTCAAAAAGGATGAGGATGGCTGCCATATACGACATCAATTCCAGAGAGAATTTAGATTTAAATGTAAAAACAGTATTTAAATTTTAGAAAAAATTTAGAATGTCTTTGTGATCTCATGGTATGGAATGATGTCTTCTTACACAGCAAATGCTCCACCACAAAGTCTAACACCAATAAATCTTACTTCATTAAATCTAAGAATCTCTGGACATCAAAAGATATCACAAAGCAATTGAATACAATCACAAAAACTTGGGGAAGAATGTGCCGCAGATCGCCAACAACATATATTTATGTCCAGAAAATGCTAAACCTCTTACAAATCCACAAGAAAAAGATAAGCAAGGAAACAGAAACAGTGGGAAAAAAAATAACAAAAACATTTTATTACAGCAGGCATAAACGCCAATAAATACAAGCAAAGGTAACTCCCAGGATATCAGATAGCCCCAGGATATCAGATAGCCAGAAGAAGACAACTTTTATCTTTTTTCACTCCCTGAAACTAAAATAAGTATAAGAAATCTCTGAGAACACCAAATGGTGGCAAGACAGTAGATCAATGGGAAGATGTCTCTGGTAAAAGTGCAAATTGGTATAATCGCATTGCAAAACAAATTTGTTATTATCTGAATTTAAAGCCATCTATACCTCATAATGTAGGAAATTCATTTCTATTCCATAAAGAAAATCTTTTGCATGTATACTATCCACCATATGAATATATTTATAGCACAATTATTTCAAACAGCACAAAAGTAGAAAAGAACCAAATATTGACTTACGAGAGATGAAACAGTTTGAATTGTATTCATTGAATGGACCGCTACCTACCTCGTAGTGACAAGGTGTGAGCACCCTCCCCCTCCCTAAAACACGGGTGTTCACAGGCATGCACACATATGTGTACACACACATGGGCAAATCTAAAAAAACATCAAGAAATAAAGCAGACTTCAAAATATATTTCCAATATGTTTTCATTTATATTAAGCTCAAATTCATGCAAGAGTGTTATCTTTATCTTTAGTGTATGATTAATTTATAAATGAAAGCAAGTCAATGTTTACATAAAACCAAGTGGGTCAATTTCACGTGCATGAAGAAATGGAGAGGAAAGGGGACAGATCTGGGAGGACCACATGGAAGCTATGAAGTTATCTGTAGTGATCTATTTCTTAAATAGTTTAGGAGACACTTCAAGTATTACTATTTAAATGATATGATTAATGACACATATACCTGATTACAAGATATCTCTATTGTAACATTTCTTGATAAAATTTTCAAATTGCTTAGTAAAATGTTGACTCAACTTTATATACCTACCAAAATTTTCACCTAGCTACCCTCAGTTGTGCACATTATTTGTAAAGTTCATTGTAAAAAGAATTTTTTCTCATTTATCTTCTGTCAGTGACCTTTTTTAAAATATACTTTCCAATTACAGTATATATGCATATTCTGTTTCACAAAAATGTGTATTCATCTTTCCCAGTTGCATATTTGTTTCTTATTTAATAATTATAATTTTTGATCAATTAAAGTGCTAATGATTTTTAAG
Source organism: Cheracebus regulus (assembly GCA_963574635.1). Taxonomy (NCBI): domain Eukaryota; kingdom Metazoa; phylum Chordata; class Mammalia; order Primates; family Pitheciidae; genus Cheracebus; species Cheracebus regulus. The sequence continues at coordinate 2,116 of CAUYQU010013005.1, read as the reverse complement.
GAGCTATCTATTGATTTTCTCTGCCAAGACTCACTCTTAACTCTAGGAAGTAATATCCCTTTTTTAATAGAACTGTTTCTCCTTCTCTACAATTAAGTGATGTTATGTGGGTATCAGAGTTATAATTCTTCTGTCTGTACCCACAGGGCTGGTCACGTGAGTAAAGATGTGTGGCCAAAGATAAGTACTGCAGAGAAACTGCCAAACATGATACCAGCATCATGGAAAATTTGGCAAAAAAGAATGAGGCAGATGTGCATGATAGCAGTGGAAAGGTGGTATAAAGAAAATTAATTCTGGCAGCATCTGAGACCTTGGTTTCAGGTCTCACTTGAGCTAATACATGATCTATATATCTTGTTTAGAAATGTACATAAGGAAAATCATTCTTTACCCAGAATAGACTGAATTGTTAATTTATCTTCAGTCATGAAAAAAATGCAATGGGAAATATATACGTTTGCTGTTGCAGGGATTTTACACCTGTCTATTCCTCTCCCAATCCCCAGTTTCAGCTCTTGGTGACATGCTTTCATACCTCACCCACTAGCTCAGCCTTTCATAAGGGAATCCCTTTAAGGTATGGTTTTACCTTAAGGATGTTTTCAAGGTTCTAACTGACTCCTGTTGTAGTACCCACATTGAAAGTTGAAATAGGTTTGCAGGCATTTAGAAAGCATTCTTTGATTTCTTTTTTTAGTATTCAATACCATCATAAGCATTTTCCTTATTGTTTTCTCTTTACACTAATTAGCATTATAAGAAGTGGTAGTTGAAGAGAAGGAAGAGATTTCATCTTAAATGTGTCTCCTATTCTGATTTGGCTTATTCAGGAGAACCAAACTTGGGAGGGGTGGTGTTCAAGTGTAATATTAAGAAGAAAGTAGTCTCTTATTTTCATTTGCCTTTAGTATTTTGGTGCCAGTTTTGACCTAAGTCATGTATCATTTTAGTCTCTCAAACTAGAATTTGTACGACAGCAAATGTTTAGCAAATTACAGACCAAGGGCCACACTAATTTATCACCTGTTTTTGTAAATAAAACATTGAAAATCAGCCACATGCACTGACTATGCATTTTCCTTTTTCTTTTCTTTCTTTTTTTCTTTTATTTTAAAATTGTACTTTATGTTCTGGGGTACCTGTGCGATCATGCAGGATTGCTGCATAGTACATACAGGGCAAAGTGATTTGTTGCCTCCATCCCCTCATCACCTATATCTGGCATTCTCTCTATGTTAACCCTCCCCAACCTCCCCACCCCCACACTATCCCTCCCTCCCCCTCAACAGACCCCAGTGTGTGACGCTCCCCTCCCTGTGTCCATGTGTTCTCATCATTCATCACCCGCCTATGAGTGAGAACATGTGGTGTTTGATTTTCTGTTCTTGTGTCAGTTTGCTGAGAATGATGGTTTCCAGATTCAACCATGTCCCTACAAAGGACACAAACTCATCTTTTCATGGCTGCATAGTATTCTGTGGTGTATATATGCCAAATTTTGCTTGTTCAGTCTATCATCAGTGGGCATTTGTGTTGGTTCCAGGTCTTTGCTATTGTAAACAGTGTTGCAATGAACATACATGTGCATGTGTCTGTTTAATAAAATGATTTATAATCCTTTGGGTATATACCCAGTAATAAGATTGCTGGGTCAAATGGAATTTCTAGTTCTAGGTCCTTGAAGAATCACCACATTGTCTTCCACAATGGTTGAACTAATTTACACTCCCACCAACAGTGTAAAAGTGTTCCTTTTTCTCCACATCCTCTCCAGCATCTGTTGTCTCTCGGTTTTTTAATGATCACCATTCTAACTGCTGTGAGGTGGTATCTCAATGTAGTTTTGATTTGCATTTTTCTAATAAACAGTAATTATGAGCATTTTTTAAGTATGTTTGTTGGCTGCATAAATGTCTTCTTTTGAAAAGGGTCTGTTCATATCTGTCACCCAGTTTTGAATGGGTTTGTTTTTTTCTTCTAAATCTGTTTCAGTTCTTTGTAAATTCGGGATATCAGCCCTTTGTCAGATGGGCAGACTGCAAAAATTTTTTCCCATTCTGTTGGTTGCCAGTTCAATCTAATGATTGTTTCTTTTGCTGTGCAGAAGATCTAG
>CAUYQU010013004.1:0-22122 GCA_963574635.1 Cheracebus regulus | reverse complement strand
CTTTTCTCTCTTTTTCTAAAATCTCTTCCTCTTTCTTTCTCTTTCATTTTTTTCTTTCTTTTGCAGTTTCTTTCTCCTTTTCTCTTTTTCTAAAATCTCTTCCTCTTTCTTTCTCTTTCATTTTTTCTTTCTTTTGCTGTTTCTTTCTCCTTTTCTCTCTTTTTCTAAAATCTCTTCCTCTTCCTCTCTTTCATTCTTAAAAAAAAAAAAAAAAAAGAAAAAAGCAGTTTCTTAGCCGGACATGTGCTTCATGCCTGTAATCCCAGCTGGGAGGCCGAGGTGGGTGGATCACTTGATGTCAGGAGTTGGGGACCAACATGGCCAATATGGGGAAAACCCCATCTCTACTAAAAATACAAAAATTAGCTGGGTGTCATGACACATGCCTGTAATCCCAGCTACTAAGGAAGCAGAGGTAGGAGAACCGCTTGAACCTGGGAGTCAGAGGTTGTTGTGAGCCAAGATCGTGCCACTGTACTCTGTCCTGGGTAATGAGCGAAATTCCATCTCAAAAGAAAAAAAAAAGGCCAGTTTCTCACATTTGTTAGTGAGAGGGAAAAAAAAAAGGCAGTTTCGATATCTTCATTTCCGTTATGAGTGCTTCAATAATCCTCGATATAAACAAACCTGACAGATACAGTCAAGCTTGACTAAAATCTCAGCTGAGGCTATTTTTATGGAATCTTCCCTTAATAAAATAAACCAAAAAGATTACACCTCATTTCTGAAGAGAAATAGTAGAATAACTACATAGCAGAACCAGAGAGACACAGATGAATTCAGATGGAAATCGGCCGGGCATCATGGCTCATGTAATCCCAGCACTTTGGGAGGCTGAGCCAGATGGATCTAGACCAGCCTGCCCAGCATGGTAAAACTCCACCTACTAAAAATACAAAAATTAGCTGGGTGTGATGGCAGGCACCTGTAATCCTAGCTAGGCAGGAGAATCACTTGAACCCAGGAGGCGGAGGTTGCAGTGAGACGAGATCGCGCCATTGCCCTCCAGCCTTGGTGACAAGACAAAACTCTGTCTAAAAAATAATAATAAAAATAAAATTCATGCATGTTAATACTATGATCAAATCCTAGGAGTTTAACAATTGCATCAGTACCAATAAACTTTACACTTTTTATTCCTTTGGAGAAAAGTAGCTAATGTTCACGAGTATGAAATAAAATCAAATAAGCACGTATGCTATATATATTATATATATAATACACACACATGCACATACACATACACTTATAATATTAACCATTTATGATGGCTAAAAAGACTCCAAAAAAATCCAAAGTAAGTAAGTAACTTTTCATTGCTGTAACTGAAAGCAACAAATATTGAATACAGATACTCACTGTTTAGTTGCTAATTGCCACTTATCATCCATTCTTTGTACCGGAAGCATTAAATTTTAGGAAGATTCCTGGCCTCCAAAAAAAAAAAAAAAAACTACTACACTTCTCAAGTTAAATAAAGATACAAAGTTGAGGAGACTTCTTTATCCTTATCCCTCTTACCTTTTTTTCTTTTTTCTTTTTTGATACAAGTGTCTCACTCTGACGCCCAGGCTGGAGTGCAGTGGTGTGATCTCAGCTCACTGGAAACTCTACCTCCAGGGTTCAAGTGATTCTCCTGCCTCAGTCTCCTGACTGGGATCACAGGAGCACGTTACCACCCTGGCTAATTTGTTTGTATTTTTAGTAGAGATGGGGTTTCACCATGTTGGTCAGGTTGGTCTGGAACTCCTGACCTCAGGTGATCCATGAATCCAGCCTTCCAAAGTGCTGGGATTACAGGCGTAAGCCACTGCATCTGGCCTTCCCCGTCTACCTTCTTGCTGACAAAAATGCAAAAGGCAAAAGCCTGTTTACTGAAGATGGCAGAAAAAAGACAGAAACAGATAAGATCTGAGATATTCTGGACCTGCCAACTAGTTCTGTTCCATTTAACTCCAGATTCTTTAACGTGAAAGAGAGACACTTCTATCTTGTTTAAGCCACTGTTCTTTTGCATCTTCTGTCACTGGCAGACAAATTAATAATGTATTAACTAATATGCATTTAAAACAGGCTCCAGGCTGAATTCCACAGGCTTCCAAGTATGGGAGGCAGCATAATACTGTTAAAAGCATCGTTAGGCCAGGCACAGTGGCTCACCTGCCTGTGGCTCACACCTGTAATCCTAGCACTTAGGGAGACCAAGGCAGGAGGATCTCACAAAGCCAGAAGTTTGAGACTAGCCTAAGCAACGTAGCAAGACCCCATTTCTACAAAAGCAATCAGACAAAAAGTGTAAAAGAAAAAAAAAAAAGCACAGATAACCTAGGTGTGCATAACAACTCTGTCACTTTATAGCTAGATTTAGGTAGGCAAATACATAAATTGGACTAATTATTTAACCTCTGTGAAAAAATTTGAGAAATATTTACCAATTATTTAGTGGTTCTGACTTATTTAAATTTTTTAAAAAATGGAATCTCACCATCACCCAGCCTGGATTATGGTGGCGTGATTTCAACTCACTGCAACCTCCACCTCCCAGGCTCAGGTGATCCTCCCACCTTAGCCTCCCAAGTAGCTGGGACCACAGGTGCTCACTACCACATCCAGCTAATTATTTTTTGTATTTTTGGTAGAGATAGGGTTTTGCCATGTTGGTCAGGCTGGTCTTGAACTCCTGAGCTCAGGTGACCTGCCCACTTTGACCTCCCAAAGTGCTGAGATTACAGATGTGAGCAACTGTACCGGCCTTACTTAAATATTTTATGTATTGAAAAGCTTTATACATTCTTTATATTCAGGCCCATCTCTCCCTAACTTTATTCCTTTTATTGAGAGTCCCCAGGCTGGAGTACAGCAGTGAGATCATGGCTGGCTCACTGCAATCTCAAACTCCTGAACTACACCTAATCCTGTTATTCCTGTTGTGAAAAAATTATCTTTCACATTTAATACTTTAAACTGAACATTATTAAATGAATCTGTTATAACAGTTTTGATTAATCCCTTTGTTTCAGGTAGAGTCATATAAACTACACCAATATTCCCACCTCTTCCTTATAATGCAGTCTTGATCATTTTAGTTTAATTGGCAAAAATGTCTAAGATAATATTAAATAATGTAATTGTTACCTCTTTTACTCCTTAATTATGCATAACATTGACTGTTGGTGTGAAGCATGAGTGAATTACTTAACATGATATGAAAGTTTCCTTTTAGTTTCAGTTTTTTATTAGAAATCATGTTAAATTTGTTTTTCAATTCCTCTTACGCTATCTATTGAAATAAATGACCTTAATGATAACAGCTAACACTGAACACTTTAAATACTAGGTGTTATTCTAAGGATTCTATATACATTCATTCACTCATTTAATCCAACCACACAATTTGAGTGGAGAATTTTATCAGTCCCATTTTATAGAGGAGGAAAGACAGACAGAGGGGTTAAATAATGTGCCCAAAATCACACAACTTTAAAGTGAAGATGCCTCATTTGGCTCCAGAACCCACTCTCTTAATCACTATTCTATATTGCCTCCCTGTAAATATATTTTGCTACTTTTCCACTATAGTAGTCTATACAAGAATAGAAGCTGGGAGACTTTGGTGGCTACTAACACTGAACTGACATAGTATTAGATTAACGTGATAGTAATGGAGACAGAGAAGTGGAGAGATCTGGTAATATGCCTTCAAGACAGAGCTAGTAAGACTTAATAGATTCAATATTTGATGTGAGGTATGAGGGAAAGAAAGGAATGATGGCAACTAGGTTTTCTGACCTATCCATAACCGGGTATTTAAGACTCTGTTTCTCATATTTTATATTAACTCTATTTGTTTTCCTTGGTTTTCCTATTCCCCTTCCTTCTTCAAAATCTATGCCTTATGCATTTCACTTCATTAAATCATTTTTTTGGGTTTTTTTGGGTTGTTTTGTTTTGTTTTGAGATGGAGTTTCGCTCTTGTCCAGGCTGCAAAGGCGTGATCTTGGCTCACCGCAACCTCTGCCTCTGGGTTCAAGCACTTGTCCTGCCTCAGCCTCCTGAGTAGCTGGGATTACAGGCATGCACCACCATGCCCCGGTAATTCAGTGTTTTTAGTAGAGATGAGGTTTCTCCTTATTGGTCAGGCTGGTCTCGAACTCGCGACCTCTGGTGATCTGACGACCTCAGTCTCCCAAAGTGCTGGGATTACAGGCGTGAGCCACCGCACCTGGCCTGTTTTCGTTTTTGTTTGACAGTCCCACTCTGTCACTCAGGCTGGAGTATAGTAATACAATCATGGCTCACTGCAGCCTTGACCTCCCAGGCTCAAGTGATCCTCCCACCTCACTCTCCTGAGTAGCTAGAACTACAGGTGTACACTACCACCTTGGATTGTTCATTTTTTGCAGAGATGGGGGTCTCACTACATTGTCAAAGTTGGTCTCGAACTCCTGGGCTCAAGTAATTCTCTTGCCTGAAGCTCCTGAACTGCTGAGTTTACAGGTGTGAGCCACTGCAACCAGCCCAGTAAGTCCTTTTTGAGTCAAGGTAAAATAAAAATAAGTGTATTTACTAGTACTTAAGACTTACTCTGGGGCAGGTGTGGTGGCTCACGCCTGTAATCCAAGCACTTTGGAGGCCAAGGTGGGCGGATCACCTGAGGTCAGGAGTTCAAGACCAGCCTGACCAACATGGTAAAACCCCATCTTAAAAAAATAAATAAATAAAATAAAAATAAAAAATAAATAAAATTTTAAAAAGACTTATTCCATATTCATGCTTAATACTGTTTTCCTTGGGTTTTTAAAATCTGTTGTAGATTTTTGAATTGAAGTCATAATTGCTTTATAATGAAGGACTATTAACTGTTTATAATACCAATAATCATTTCTGATTATGGGCACAGCTATGATCAATGCGGAAATTGGAAATGCATAAAAACTATAAGGTGGGCCAGGCACAGTAGTTCATGCTTGTAATCCCAGCACTTTGGGAAGCCGAGGCAGGTAGATCGATCACCCGATGTCAAGAGTTCAAGACCATCCTAGTCAACATGGTCAAACCTCATCTCTACTAAAAATATAAAAATTAGCCAGCCATAGTGGCACATGCCTGTAATCCCAGCTACTCAGGAGGCTGAGGCAGGAGAATTGCTTGAATCTGGGAGGTGGAGGTTGCAGTGAGCCAAGATCACACTATTGCACTCCAGCCTGGGTGACAAGAATGAGACTCCGTGTCAAAAAAAAAAAAAGTATAAGGAAAAAAGCTATATTATCCTCATTCCTACAAACCAGAAGCAAGCAATGGGAGTACTTCGTTCCACACATATGTATCATTTTAATTACTGAAATCATACTGTCTATTCAGTTTTAAATCCTTTCCTAGTGCTACTAAAAACCCTTATTAAACATGTTTAGTGACTGTGTAACATTCTATATGACCACAACACATTTTACTTGTCCTTCTCCCTAATATTAGGTATTTATATTCTTTCTAATTATTCTAATATTTTCCATATGTTGGTATTTTCAAATATTTTCAGACTTGGAACTCTTTCATCAAGAGAAAGCTCTGAGGAAGCCTAACATAAAAACAGAGCTGAGCTGGCCAAAAACTGATGTGAGGGACTCCATCCCACCATAACACACCCTCAGCAGGATCATCCCAACACATTCAGAAAACCACAATTATAGATAATACTGTGATAAATATTTTTGTGCATAAAGCTCTGTCCAGCTCTTTTATTACTTCCTCTGGATAGAATCTGAAAAAAGGCTGTTATTGTGTTTAAAGGAAATGAACATTTTCGAGGCTCTTGATACTTAATAATATAGCTTCAATAAAAATCACAGAAGGAACAGGATTGAAAAATTAATTAATTAAATTTGATTTAAAAAAAACTGTCAGAGCTACAGGCTCAATTTCCAGAATATCTACATGTTCATGGACCTTCTGAGAATATAATTATGATTTAATAGGTATAGTAAATTCAGGCACTACAAGGATATAAAAATGAACGAGATTCAAAAAACCAGGAGCTTACAGCCTCTGCCATGTCATCTTCAGAAGCAATTAAACATTAATGCTTCTAGAGACACTAACATGCATGTATTATAGAAAAAATATTTTTTCATAAAATACTGATCAAAATATATTAACTCTGAGCTATATGAAAGGGTAAACCTTTAAAGTGGCTTCACTAACATGAAAAAGCAACAATTTCATATCCTTTTTTTAAGAAAAAAATATTTTGTAAGCAATATCCCATATCCTTAAGTATCCATGAGATGATACAGATCATAATCTAAAGAGGTACCTTAATATATTACCCTATGACCCCAAGTGAGATTAAGTAAACAGCACAACTAGACTGGGAAGAAATCTGTTAGAATTACCTGTGGACCCTTTTGTTATAATACAGATTGCAGGAGTTAATACTGAATCAGTCTCCAGAGCACAGGACCTAAGCATGCATATTTTTTTTAATTGCACCAAACCTGATTCTTACATTCAAATTAAGAAACACTAGGTTAGCTGGGTGCAGTGGTTCACACCTGCAATCTCAACACACTGGGAGGCTGAAGTGGAAGGATCATTTGAAGCCATGAGTTTAAGGCCACCTTGACAAGACAGCAAGATCCCACTCTAAAAAAAAGTATAAAAAAGTAGCCAGGTGTGGTTCTATGCACCTGTAGTCCTAGATACTCAGAAGGCTGAGGCAGGAGGATCACTTGAGCCCAAGAGGTTGAAGCTGCAGTGAGCTATGATTACACCACTGCCCTCCAGCCTGGTTGAAAAAGACCACTTCTCTTTTAAAAAAAAAAAAAATTAATTTTTTAAAAAATTTAACACTAGGTTAAAGAAAGGTTCTTTTTAAAAACATTACCCCATTAATTTCAACAATATTTGCTAAAATATTTATCACTCAACTATGTGAAAATGGCTACTTTCAGCCAGGCACAGTGGCTCACGCCTGTAATCCCAGAACTTTGGGAGGCCGAGGCAGGTGGATCACAAGGTCAAGAGATCAAGACCATCCTGGCCAACATGGTGAAACCCCACCTCTACTAAAAAAAAAAAAATACAAAAATTAGATTAGCTGGGCATGGTGGCACATCCCTGTAGTCCCAGTTACTCGGGAGGCTGAGGCAGGAGAATCTCTTGAACCCAGGAGGTCGGGGTTGCAGTGAGCCGAAATCATGCCACTACACTGCAGCCTGCAGCCTGGTGACTGGGCAAGACTAGGCCTCAAAAAAAAAAAAAAAAACAGAAGGGAAGGAGAGAAATAGGGAGCAAGGGAGGTGGGAGGGAGAGAGGGAGGCAAGGAGGGAGGAAGGGAGGGAGGGGAGGAAGGATGGATTTTACATGTTCTTACATGTAGAAGCTACAAAAGTAGATCTCATGAAGACAGATTAGTGACCACTAGAGGCTGGGAAGGTTTAGGGGCTGGAAGAGATAAAGAGAGGCTGATTAACAGGTACCAATATACAGTCAGATAGAAGGAATAAAACCTAGTATTCAATAGATCAGTATGGTGACCATAGTTAACGATATTATAGTGTATTTTAAAATAGCTAGGAGAGGCTGGGCACGGTGGCTCACACCTGTAATCCCAGCATTTTGGGAGGCTAAGGTGGGCAGATCACAATGTCAAGAGATTGAGACCATCCTGGCCAACATGGTGAAACCCTGTCTCTACTGAAAAATACAAAAATTATCTGGGCATGGTAGCACACACCTATGGTCCCAGCTACTCAGGAGGCTGAGGCAGGAGAATCACTTGAACCTGGGAAGGGAAGGTTGCAGTGAGCCAAGGTCGCATCACTGTACTCTAGCCTGGTGACAGAGTAAGACTCTGTCTCAAAAGAAAAAAAAAAATTAGCTAAGAGAGAATAATTTGAATGTTCCTAGCATAAGGAAGAGACAAATATTAAAATGATGGATATCCTGGATATCCCAATTACCCGGCTTTGATCTTTACACATTATATGAATGTATCAAATTATCATATATACTCCAAAAATATATATATTATTTATCAATTTTTTATAAATTAAAAATAGAACTATCATGATCCAGCAATCCCACTACTGATTATATATCCAAAGGAAAGGAAATTCACATTTTGAAGAGATAACTGCACTCCCCTTTTCACTGCAGCACTATTCACAATAGCCAAGATATTGAATCAACCTAAGTGTCCATCAATAAATGAATGGATTTTAAAATGTAATGACAAAAACACACACAAACACAGCCAAATTTAGAAAGTATGAAATCATGTCACATGCAGTAACACAGATGAGTTTGCAGGACACTGTGTTCAGTGAAATAAGCCAGAAAGATATATACCCCATGTCCTCACTCAGATGAAACTAAATAAATTGATCTCATATAAGTAGAGAGTTAAAATAGTAGAAACAGAAACAACAAGCTGAGAAGGGCAGGAGAAAGACGGCTTTAAGGAGGGTTTGGTTAACAGATACAAAATTACAGCTAGAGAGAAAGATAAATTCTAGTGTTCTAGAGCATTGTAAGGTGACTATAGTTAACAATTATTTACTCTATATTTTCAAAGAGCTAAAAGTGAGAATTTTGGATGTTGCCAACACAAAGAAATGATCAATGTTTAGGTAATGAATATGCTAATTACTCTGATTACATTACATTCTGTATACAGGTGTGGAGTATCACACTCTACCCCAGAAATATGTACAATTGTTTTATATCAATTAAAAATAATCTGTCAATTAAAAATAATCTTTAAAAATGTAATCTTGGCCAAGCACAGTGACTCACATCTGTAATATCAACACTTTAGGAAGTGGGAGGATGGCTTGAGCCCAGGAGTTTGAGACTAGCATAGGCAAGATGGTGAGACCCCACATCTCTTCAAAATTTAAAAAATAAAAAGACTAGCCAGACTCCATGGGTCACACCTATAATCCTAGCACTTTGGGAGGCCGAGGAGGGTAGATTACCTAAGGTCAGGAGTTCAAGAAAAGCCTGGCCAACAAGGTAAAACCCGGTCTCTATTAAAAATACAAAAAATCAGCCGGGTGCAATGGTGCGTTCCTGTAATCCCAGCTACTCAGGAGGCTGAGGCAGGAGAATCGCTTAAACCAGGGAGGTAGAGGTTGCAGTGAGCCGAGACTGCACCACTGCACTCCAGCATGGGTGACAGAGCAAGACTCTGTCCAAAAAAGAAAAAAAAACTTTAGCCAGGCATGGTGGCTCATGCCTATAATCCCAGCACTTTGGGAGGCCGAGGCAGGTGGATCACAAGGTCAGGAGTTCAAGACCAGCCTGGCCAATATGGTAAAACCCCAACTCTACTAAGAATACAAAAATTAGTTGGCTGTGGTGGTGCATGCCTGTAATCCTAGCTACTCAGGAGGCTGAGGCAGAAGAATTACTTGAACCTGGGAGGCAGAGGTTGCAGTGAGCTGAGATCATACCAGTACTCTAGCCTGGGCAACAGAGCAAGACTCTGGCTCAAAAAAAAAAAAAAAAAAAAATTAATCTTTAGCCAGGCAGTGACTCACGCCTGTAATTCCAGCACTCTGGGAGGCCAAGACAGGAGGATTGCTTGAGCCCAGAAATTCAAGACAAGCCTGGGCAACATAGTGAAACTTCATCTCTACTAAAAAGATCAAAAAAAAAAATTGCTAGGTGTGGTGGAACATGCCTGTAATCCCAGCTACTCGGGAGGCTGAGGTGGGAGGATCACTTAAGCCCAGGAGGTCAAGGCTGTAGTGAGCTTTGATTGCACTACTATACTCGAGCAGGGGTGACAGAGAGACCCTGTCCCAAAAAAAAAAAAAAAAAGTGTAATCCTCTACAAAGCTAACTCAAATTCCACATCCTCCAGAAAGTATTTCTTCATACTTTCTGGATTTGATCTTATCAGCCTCATCTTTCTACTTTCTCCTAGTAAGAAATCTCAGTCATGTACTAATCAGGTGCAATTTCACTAGCATAGCTGTACTTATATATATTTGGAACTTTCCCATAGCAATATTTTTTCTGGCTTGCAATACGCTTCTTTCTTCCCTTCTCTGTTTATCAGCCATTAGTCAGCCTTGCAAACCTGTATTAGCTCAGGCAACCATAAACAAAATACCACAGATTGGGTGACTTAAACAATAGAAATTTATTTGCTGACAGGTCTGTAGGCTAGAGGTCCATAATCAAAGTGTGGACAAATGTGGTTTCTGGTAAGACCTCTCTTCCTGGCTTATGGACGACCACTTTCTGCTATGTCCTCACAAAGCCATTCCTCCTTTCCCATTGGGAAGGAGGAGTTAGCACACGCTTTCTGCCATCTCTTTTTATAAAGACACTACTTCTATCAGATCGGAGCCTTTTGACCTTATTTAACCTTAATTATTCCCTTAGAGGCACCATCTCTAAATACAGCCACACTGGAGGTTAGGGCTTCAACATATGAATTTTAGAGAGACACATTCAGTCCATTACGAAACTCACTGTCACATTCATAGCTAAATCTAAATATTATCTACTCTGTGAACTACCCAAAATAAGTAAGCACATCTTCTTCATGTTTCCATAGCATTCCAGGAACTAGATATGTATGTTTTTCATTGTTCATGTATGCTAAAAATGAAAATGTTGGACAACGGTTCAATATACATTTAATAGGTTAAATATGTTCATTTGTATTCTCTAAATCTGTACTCCTTTCTGTCTTAACAATTTGTGAATCTCTCATTATGACTGTTTATTGTCCATTTCTCCTTGTAATTTTGCCAATTTTTGCTTTATACACTTTGAATATACTGTTAAATGCATAGAAGTTAAGGACTGCCAAATTTTCCTGCAAAATAAACTGTTCCTTTTAGCATTAAGTAATGTCACTTTTATCATTAATTGGTTTTATGACTTAAAGATTTTAGTATCAATTTTATAACATTAATCAGTTATCTTTTGGTTATTTTCCTGCTATATTCTATTGCTTTACATTCAACCTTTCTGTATAATTATGTTTTAGGTATAACACACATGTATACCTAAATTTTTTTAACCCAATCTGAGAATTTTTGTATTTTCAGTGGCAAGTTGAGTCCATTTACATCTATTGTTAATACTGATATATTTATTTTCATGGCTACCATCTTATTTCGTAATCTCTATTTACCAAGATTATCTTCCTCTACTTCTTTTTCCTCCTTTCCTGTCTTTTACTGTAATGAGTGAATTTTCTTCAATAGCATATCAAGAGAATTATAGTGGAAGTAATGTAGACAATAAGAGGGTACATTTTTCTGTGGAGAACTTAAAAACAATAATAAAACCAAGTAAAGATAAGTCTGCTTTTTATTATCACCTTGTGATGGCAATTCTAAACAATGTTAGTTTAGACACTACTTAACGTTCTTTTTATGGTTCCTGTTAAGTTTTAATAACATATATGTGAAGTTCCTATGGTTCCTGTTCAGCTTTAATAACATGTATGTGAAGTTCAATTAACACATTTTTATTACTTATCTTTTAATAAACACTGTATTCTGGCCGGGCACAGTGCCTCATCCCTGTAATCCCAGCACTTTGGGAGGCCAAGGTAGGTGCATCACCCGAGGTCAGGAGTTCAAGACCAGCTGGGTCAACATGCTGAAACTCTGTCTCTACTAAAAATACCAAAAATTAGCCAGACATGGTGGCAGATGCCTGTAATCCCAGCTACTCAGGAAACTGAGGCTGGAGAATCACTTGAATCCGATAGACGGAGGTTGCAATGAGCCGAGATCATGCCACCGCATTCAGCCTGGGTGACAGAGTGAGACTCATTCTCAAAAAATAAATAAACACTGTATTCTACATGAAGTTAATTTGGAGAACTCTCAGTTATCTGTACCACACACATGCACAAATAAACCCAGCTACTCAGATCCCTAGATATTGTTTTTCATGGTTCAGAATCATTCAAGCTCACTTCAAGGGCAATTTCGTATCTCCAATCCCTGTTGTACTACGTTTCAAAATAAAGATTATAAAGACAAAAACAAAATGCTAGCAAATCCAATTCTGTTTTCTATGAATGACAAAAGAAAAAACAAAAGACAAGGTTGGCAAGAAAATTTAAATGGGCAAATGTTTGAATATCTCAACTGTTTGCACCAAAAGGATTCTAAAGCAATAGATCATTTAATGGCAATGTTTGACTCATTTAGCCATTTTCTCTGATTTTTAGAGAAGAAAACTTTAGAAGTTTTTACCAAATATGATGGATTTTCTGTAAAGACATTTTCGTGAAAAAAAAAATTATTTTTTCTTCTTTTTTGAGACGGAGTCTTGCTCTGTTGCCAGGCTCACTGCAGAGTCCACCTTAAGCAATTCCCCTGCCTCAGCCTCCTGTCACCATGTCTCACTAATTTTTGTATTTTCTTAGTAGAGCTGGGGTTTCACTATGTTGGCCAGGCTAGTCTCGAATTCCTGACCTCAAGTGATCAGCATGCCTCAGCCTCCCAAGGTGCTGTGATTACAGGCATGAGCCACCGTACCCAGCCAAAATATTTCAACCTACAGAGATATTTAAAAGCTACTAGAATTGATAAAAGAAAAAATATACAATCAGCATTGCAATTTCTGAAACTTATTGCAAAACAAATATTTTAATGAAACTGCCAAATTTACTCTTCTTCTTGTTTCTATTAATTTTACATATGCACACAGGAATACATGTGCATGTGCGTTTTGTTTCATGTGAAAGAAAAATACACAAAATTAAAATTAGAAGCTTTATTTGATCAACTACAGAGAGACACAGATTGACAAATTTGCTACACTATGTACTGAGCAGGAATATGCAAAGAATATCGATTTTGACAGATTTACAAAACCTGTTGGTTTCTTTTCTGATCATTATTTTTCACTTCATAATTATTACATGAAGAAAGGAGGTGTTAAAAAACTATCTACTTCAGGTATAAATACAAAAAGTACATCATTTCCTTTACCATTCTTTCAGTATTTTGGAGGTTACACATTTCTTCTTCTTTTTTTTTTTTTTTAGAAAAAGAAAAGGAGAAAGAAAAAAAGAAACAGCAAAAGAAAGGGAAAAAAAAGAATGAAAGACAGAAAGAAAGAGGATGAGAAAGAGGGAGAGAGATTGGGATATTGCCCAGGCTAGAATGCAGTCTAAAAATGGGTATTAAAAACCTCTTTTATGCCAATAATTGTGCTTAACAATGGAGACAGGAAGGACTAGGGGATGAAAATAACAAATAAGCAGACAACCAATATTTTATTTAAACCTGTGAAATGCTATGCAATTGCTGAGGTGTGATTTACTTGTAATTATGTGGTTACTTTTAAAATAGGTATAATGTGATACTGAGAAAAATGTGTGTTTTGTGGATTTGGGGAGGAGAGTTCTGTAAATATTTGTTAAGTCTAGTTGTTCCAGGTCTGAGTCCAAGTCCTGGATATCCTTGTTGATTTTCTCCCAACCACCCCCAATCCAACTGCCACCAAACAGTTGAGCTGAAGGGTAAAAGCCCAAGTGTGCTGCAAAACCTGTAAGCAGGAAGTCAGACAGCATAGGTAATGCTGTCTACTGAGAGCCGGGTTCACATCCTACTTAACTCCACGGGAATTCTCAACAGTTGGTCTAGACAACTCCAGCAATGCTGAGGCTCATTAACCTATTTGCAGGTGCTCTGCTTTCTAAGTCGCCTGTGTTCAGAGAGAAACGTCCTTAATTCTCTGAAGCAGCCTGCTGCTTAGGTTCAGGGTTGAGTTCATGTGAAGTGAAAGCTTTGGGTGATACTAAAGCCCAGAGTTTTTCAGTTAGTAATCCCACCAAACACTTAGCATCAAATTCACAGTAATCAGAGAGAGGCATGGTAGATAGTCTTCAGTGGTTGAGCAAACCTTCCTAGTCTACTATTTATGAAACTAAGCTGTGCTAAAACCCCCAAATAACTGAATCTTTTAGGATAGAAAAAGAGAACCAGAGCATTTCTTTGTGTCCTTCCTTTATTTCTTAGGACACATGTCTGTGTTTTTCTGCTGAACTGTGAAGTGAGATTTCTCAGTTAACTGGCTCTGCTCCAACAGGCTGAGCCCTGGGGAGCTGGACAACTCTTGTCTGGTGGTTTCTATTATGGGCTACCTTTGAGAATCACATTATTTCTAAAACACAGGGACTGCAAAATCTTTTGCTGGGTACCCTCCTTTTTGAGACATTTTTGAATTTACAAATTGCCCTCAACTCTTTTCCTCTGTAAAAGGACCGTTGAGTTAACCCTTCATAGTGGTGTTTCTGATATACAATAAATTTGTTATGACAAGATATTTTCCAAGATATGCAGGAATGAGTCCCCTGGACAGGAGCCAAGACTAGCTTGCCTTCCACTGACCCTGTGAAACCTGGAGAAAGGTTGGAGACAGTCTCTTACATATTAATGGTCAGTCTGCTCTGGTTTCTAAATCCCTCCCTCCTTCCCTTCCTTCCTTTCTTCCTTCCCTCCCTTCATCCCTTCCCTCCTTCTTTCCTTCCTTTTTTTTTTTTTTTGGTTTTGCATCAAAACTTTAATAAGGATTCCAGAACACATAACAGGTAAAATTATGGAACCTCCAACAAAGCAGAAGTGGCATAAATATACAGCATTTCTGATCTCCCTTTAAAAATCAGCCATCAATGATAGACTGGACAGGGAAAATGTGGCACATATACACCATGGAATATTATGCAGCCATCAAAAATGATGAGTTTGCGTCCTTTGTAGGGACATGGATGAACCTGGAAACCATCATTCTCAGCAAACTGACACAAGAACGCAAAATCAAACACCGCATGTTCTCACTCATAGGCGGGTGTTGAACAATGAGAACACATGGACACAGGGAGGGGAGCACTATACGCTGGGGTCTGTTGGGGGGAAATAGGGGAGGGACAGTGGGGGGTGGGGAGTTTGGGGGAGATAGCATGGGGAGAAATGCCAGATATAGGTTAAGGGGAGGAAGGCAACAAATTACACTGCCACGTGTGTACCTATGCAACAATATTGTATGTTCTTCACATGTACCCCAAAACCTAAAATGTAATAAAAAATAAAATTAAAAAAAATTATTTATTGCAAACTTTCTGACGAACAAAAATATAAGTAGAAAGCAAAAAGTACTTGTGATATACCTAATTTTATGTCGTAATTACTTTTACTATTACCAAAGCCCACTGTCATCCTTATGAAGCTGACATTCAGTAGCTCAAGATTCTCAATGGGAAACAGACTTCTTTGAATGGATTGTAGCTTTTGAGTAACTTGGACTGATTTTAAAATGAAGTTAAATTCCTGCATTCTGCAATTAAAATTAAATTTTCCTCATAGAGCTTTAACAAGTCCATTTAATATATTGAAATCTCCAGAGTTTATCACAGTTTTAGCAATTTGGCCTTTTTAATGATATGTTATTTATGAATTTATAGTTAAAAGTTGAGTAGTAAAAGAGTCAATCACTCAAAAAATATTTATTGAATGCCTGTCTCCAAAGGCATTCTGGGTCTACTTCTCTGTTGGCCAAAATCTTTACTTTCATGATGACTGTGATCTAATCTTTAAAAATAATTTTATAAACAAAAGACTGAAATTTTCAATTTGAATGATTCAGCAATATTTAAAAATATAATACAAATTTCAAGTGTTCATTATATCGTAACCTAGTATTTTTATTAAGTTCTTAATAACTAACATTCTATCAAGAGAGATATTTTTGTCTGTTATTCGCTGTTGTATTTCCAACATGCAGAATGAGACACAATGCACATTGGGAGCTTAATAAACAAGATTTAATAAATAAATCAACACCACTTTGCTTATAAATGAAAATTCTTTTTTATAAACAACTGAAGGAGGTGGTTGAAATAATCACATTCCTATATTTTTGTCACATTACATCAATGATGAAATACTGCTCTTTTTATTTAACACTTATTATTGCACATATAATTAACTTAATCAACATATTCACTTAATATGTATCATTTTATGCATTTCTATAGAAGTGTTGCATCTTTAATTTCAGTGACTCAAATATGTATTTTTATAGAATCATGTAATTTCAAACTTTATTTTTGAAGAGTAGATTACAGATAAGCATACACGAAAGTATTCTTTTATTTTTCACTAACGCTGAACTATATCAACTCCAACCATATTGCTATGTGTATATTCAAAACATCCTTATTTCTTACTAAGTAATGTCCTATATAAGTTTTATACTCTTCCCAATGAATAGCTTACCTCCAACTAATCACACAAAAAAAATACAGTTGACCCTTAAACAATGGAGGCGAAAGGGATGCTAATACCTCGGCAGTCAAAAATAATATAAAATTTTTTTTCAAAGACAAAGGTACTAAAGACAAATCTACTAAATGTACTGTTGACATATAACAAACAGTTGATGAAACAACCTTTGTATGCTCTACATGTTATAGTGTATTCTTACAATAATGTACGCTAGAGGAAAAGAAATGTTATTTTAAAAAATCGTAAGGAAGATAAGATACATTTCCTACTGATTAAGTGGAAGCCAGTCTCATAAAGGTCATCATGCTCTTCATCTTCATGTTGAGAGGTTGAGGAAGAGAAGGAAGAGCAGAGGTTGGTCTTGCCGTCTCAGAGGTGGCACAGGCAGAATAGTTGGGAGAGGTGGAACGGGAGGCAAGAGAGGAAGGGATGCTCATTGCAACTTCTACTGAAAAAAATTCTTGCATAAGTGGATTCACAGGGTGCAAACCTGTTTTGTTTAAGGGTAAACTGTAATACTCTATAAATATTTGTAATCATGTTAGTTGTGAACTGTGAGAATTTCCTTTGGTGTGTTCATGCCAGAGGGTAATCGCTGGATCACAGCTATATGCATACCCAATTTGAATTAGTCATATCAGAATATGAGTTCCTACAACTAGGTTTTCCTGCTCAAAGTTGTGTATCTGTAGATTAGTGTCAATTTTCAACTATCTTTCAAGTAGTGTGCTCACAATGTGTCTCATCAAGGTAAAACAAGTTTAGCATTGTTGCATTTTATATTTATTTGATTCTGTCTTGTTCATCTAATCTTACCCATAATGCATTATGAATCCTAGGAAAAAGTGGAGAGATGTTTTAAATAGATATTCTTACTGGCCTCACAAATTTTACTAATCTGAAACTAAAGTTAATATAAAATTGCTTATTATTCTTTCTTATAAAATAAGCATAAAATTGTACTACTCATTTAAGAATCATTGTGGTTTTATTTTCTTTAGTTAGTATTTCTTCTATTTAATGGCTTGTGAGCAAAATAAACAAATATTGAGAAGAAAACCAAGTGGTAATATTTAACTTTTTATAATGCTACCAATAATATTTAAAAACTTGTGAAATCTAATTATTTTCTTGGTATTATCTCAAAGAGTAAATATAGTAAAATCTAGACCTTGATTAATTACTTATTATTGTGTTTTCTATTTATAATTTTTGGTTTACTTTCAGGTTCTGAGAAATAATTGAACATTTTCCAAGTTAATCAGCAATAGTTATATCACACACTGTAGAATGTAGTATCATCAAGTTTATGAAACATAGTTTCAGAATACAGTTTCTTTTCAGCTTTTCCCTTCATGTCCTCCTTGGGACATGAAGATGATACACTTAATCTCAGGGCAGGGGTGAAACACCTGTTAACGGGGTGTTATGAGAAATACTTGCCAAAGTCTTATTCATCTCTTTCATTTCTTGCATTTTATTATACAATGGGATTATGTATTGATCAGTGAATTCCCAATTAATTGATATACACTGAAATCAAACTGCAGATCTTCTGAATATAAAACCCAGCTGTAATTCATTCAATAAGATTTTTAGTGAACACTACGCTCAATATTAGGTGCTGTTGATTAAGAAGTAAAATTTAGGCAATTTTTCTTGCAGTGACTGGGGATAAAGCAGATACATCCGTATATGTGTACGTTTGTATAAAAAAGTTAAAGATGTAAATATAGGGAAAACACAGAGTTATGTTTCTATTCCCAAATTTTCAGTATGAAGAACATTGTTTCTTGAGATGTTAATGATATGTTTTGAAAAAAAATACATAATCAAAAATCTTGGAGACACTAGATGAATCAGAAAAAGCAAGAAGAGATGATTTTAAGAGTTTAAGAGCTTGAAAGGCCATTAAGATTACTTACTTTTAGAGACTTTACTCTACAGCAGATAAACAAACTGATTATTCTTTGGCATCCTATATTCAATGTGCAGGGTTTGTCTATGAAAATAATTTAAAAATTGTCCTATGTTGATAATGTTCTTTTTTCTAGAATAAATATTTACTTTCTGTTTAAACTTAATTGTATTAACAGATAACTGTTCTGCCTAAAAATTCCCCATACACCAAATATTTTGTGGACAATTATTTTGTAATAAAAGTTATAATGATTAAAACAACTGATGTGTTTAAGTAATATTATTATCAGTATCTTATTGTGAAACCTGAGCTTGAAGAGCTCACTTTTCTTTATCTATAAGAATTTAATTTTTTCCCCTTTGATTCATTTAGGCAGTTTAATTTACTGCTGGTTATAAAATATAAGTACATGGCGATTTTTATTAAATATAGCCTTTTATTATTTGACTTGAAAAAATAATTTGTCTGTGGGAAATAGATGCTTGACAATAAATAATTTCTGAAAACTAGGAGACTGAATGTTACAGTAAGAAAAATTAAGGAAGCCAGATGAAACAAATGAGTTAAACAGATGATGGGTTTGGTTTGGGGAATGTCTTTGATTTGCTGGTGAATTTTACCACTTGGGTTTGTTTCAGAAAGCCTAAATTTAATGTGAAGGTGATATGTAAGAATAACTAAAAGTAAAATATTATAATACAATTCTTATAATTGTATGGTAATTTTGGGAAGTTGGAGAAAAATGAGAAAAGAAAGAATAGTCACTCTTCTTTGTATTATCAAATAAGAGTCAAACATTAGAATAATAAAATGTTGGGCTGGGCGTGGTGGCTCATGCCTGTAATCCCAGCACTTAGGGAGGTTGAGGCAGGTGGATCCTGAGATCAGGAAATCGAGACCATCCTGGTCAGCATGGTGAAACTTCGTCACTACCAAAATACAAAACTTCCCTGGGCACGGTGGCGTGTGCCTGTAATTCCAGCTACTAGGGAGACTGAGGCAGGAGAATCATTTCAACTAGGGAGTCAGAAGTTGCAGTTAGCAGAGATTGCTCCACTGCACTCCAGCCTGGCGACAGAGCAAAGCTCCATCTCAAAAATAAAAAATAAAAAAAAAAGAATTTGTTATAGTTCGTTGAGATAAATATTCCAATTCGCATAATTTACAAGGAAATTGGATTAGTATTTTTGTTTTGTTTTGCTTTTAGTTTTCTATAGGAATACTTTTATTTCTTCCATTTTATTAAAAAATAGAAAAAGTCCAATATTTAAAAGCTTTTAACTGCTATATTGCTGCTATAACAAATTGCCAAAAAGGTGACACTTAAAACAGCATTGTCATCTTATAGCTTTGGAAGTCAGAAATCCTAAAATTGAAATTTCTGGAGGGCTCTGTTTCTTCTCCAGGCTCTAAGGGGAACAGTTCTTTTCTTTCTTTCTGAGCTCCCATATGCCCCCTACATTTCCTTTTTCCGTGGCTACAACCTCTATATTCACAGCCAGCTGTGTGGTTTCTTCTAGTCCTTGTCTCTGACTTTGAACTTCCTGTTTTTCTTTATAAGGACTCTTGTGATTACATTGGGTCATCAGAGTAATCAAGGATATTCTTTACATCTCAGAATACTTATTAGATGCCATCTGCAAAAATCTCTTTAGCCACATAAGGTAACATATTCACCAGGGATTCAAGGAATTAGGATGTGGACCTCTTTGGGTGGTCATTACTCAACCTTTTACACCTGTAGTGGTCAGTTAGGGTGCTATATAATGAGCTACTGTTTATTAAATGCACATTGATTGCTCAATTTTTAATCAAAGGTCTGTTTGATCTAATAAGATCAGAGAAAGAGTAGTTTTGGAAGTGTGTGGTAATAAATATTTATGAGTCTATTATGTATAGAAACTCATTTATTATTTATTGGTTCTTATTGAGAAACTCCCTCAAATTATTTTTGAGTCAATTCAACTATTCCTGTTAATTCATGAGTAGTTATTGAGTGATTGTTGGGCATGGGAAAGGGTCCTTATGTTATTGCAAGAAAAATACAACCAAGAATTAGTCCTTGGGTGTCCCTGAGGCTAGAGGGAAGGGTTCCAGATATTTTTTCCACTTTTCAAATAGTCATGCTCCATAATCATGTTGTTTTCTACAGTGAACTAAATCTCAAAATTCCCATGAGAAGTTGACTGATATTACTCAGTGTTGAATACTAATCTTATTTTAAAGTGGGAATATGATCTTCCTATCAACTCATATTATAAACCAGAGTCTATGAAAGTCCTCACGTGGTCCAGTCCATTTGTAACCTCATCTCACTTGGATTTTCCTCTTCTTGCTGTTTTGCAGCCATGCTGCTTTTGTTGCTATTCTTCAGTCCTTCAGTCTTGCTCCCATTTCCCTTTCTCTGCCCCAAAAGCTCATGGAACAGGTATTTGAATGGCCCTCTCACATATGGCATATCTCTTTTCAAGCACTGCATGGTTAAACATTTCCCTGCTGCCCCGGACAAATGACAATGCGTAGTGCCAAAGGTTCTCTGTCTTTTATCATAACTTCATTGCTTTTTGATTAATGCCTGTGTTCATGCATCTCCTAGTTTATTTGTTTATCATCAGTCTGACTTTGTTTTATTCACTATTATAACTTTAATGCCTAGAAAAATGCAGAACAAATTTGAATTTAGTCATGAATTATTTGCCTAGTTTTTATATAACTACGTATCCTGTTTAAAATGCTTTAAAATATATACTCATCCAATCCCCAAAACAACACTGTTAATATCTCCATTTCATCACTGGAAAAATAGATGGAGTGTCATTATAATATTGAAAAGTTTGTTTTCTGTAAGTCTTCTCTGGTCCAAAATCACTTCTCTATTTTCTCCTGTATCTATTTTATAATGTTTATTATTATGTAAAAAAAATTTCAAACAGAGTTTATTTTATGTTTCTCAAAATATCTTTGTGCATTTTTACAAAGCTTTTGGGAAGGTGTCATCTTTAACATCTTTAGAGAGATAAACTTTGGGATGTTTGGCATTTGACCCACTAATTATAACTTTGATTTTTAAATTGATTACTAAGAAAGTTAAATTTGTCTCTGTAACATTATATTTCTTTTCAATTAATGGCCTTCGATCAAGTGTCTTTGATCTTGAGGACAGCATTTTCTAAGAGAAAGAGGTTGATTAGCATTGGCTGACGGAGGGAGTTCTCCTAATTTTTGGTTAGTGACTGTTTCCATTTTAATTGCATCCCAAACTTGCTCAGTTTTCTGTTAGAATTTTTGCAAATTCATGAAACGTTTTCTCTGTTATCAGTTACCCATGAATTTTAAACATTAACAGTGGCTAAATTTTGTTTAAAACTATTTTGGATAAAATTCTTAAAAATAATGGACACAGGGAGGGAACATCACACACTGGGGCCTGTCGGAGGGAGAGGGACTAGGGAAGGGATAGCAGGGTGTGGGGGCGGGTAGGGGAGGGACAGCATTAGAAGAAATAACCAAAGTAGATGATGAGGGGATGGATGCAGCAAACCACCATGGTACGCGTATACCTTTGTAACAAACCTGCATATTCTGCACATGTACCCTGGAACTTAAAGTATAATTTAAAAAAAAATACATTCTGTATATACATTAAAAAATAAAAATAAATAAATAAATAGCCAACTATTTTAAATGGAATTTTGTCAAAAATTAGTGTAATAAAATTAGTGTGATGTTATAGCTAGGTAACTGTGATATATGATAGTTACAAAATAGCTTATGTCCTTTTTTTCCCATGGTTTTTTTTTTAATACAAAGCAAAGCAAAGCAAAACAAAACAAAACAAATAATAATACTAATAATAAAAGTAACTTCCTTTAATGGTGTTTATAACAGTGGATTAATATTATCCTCTCTCATGTTCTCTACATCAAGGACCAG
>CAUYQU010013001.1:0-43257 GCA_963574635.1 Cheracebus regulus | reverse complement strand
ATCTGTTGTCTCCAGATTTTTTAATGATCGCCATTCTAACTGGTGTGAGATGGTATCTCAATGTGGTTTTGATTTGCATTTCTCTAATGACCAGTGACGATGAGAATTTTTTCATACGTTTGTTGGCCTCACAAATGTCTTCTTTTGTAAAATGTCTGTTCATATCCTTCATCCACTGTTGGGTAGGTTTGTTTGTTTGTTTCTTGTAAACCTGTTTCAGTTCTTTGTAGATTCTGAATATTAGCCCTTTGTCAGATGGGTTGCTTGCAAAAATTTTTTCCCATTCTGTTGGTTGGCAGTTCACTCTACTGATTGTTTCCTTCACTGTACAGAAGCTCTGGAGTTTAATTAGATCCCATTTGTCTATTTTGGCTTTTGTTGCCAATGCTTTTGGTATTTTAGCCATGAAGTCCTTGTGTATGTCTATGTCCTGAATGGTTTTGCCTAGGTTTTCTTCTAGGGTTTTTATGGTGTTAGGTCTTATGTTTAGATCTTTAATCCATCTGGAGTTAATTTTAGTCTGAAATCAGGCAGCATGATGCCTCCCGCTTTGTTCCTTTTGCTTAGGATTGTTTTGGCTATGCAGGCTCTCTTTTGGTTCCATATGAAGTTTGAAGTGGATTTTTTCAGTTCTGTGAAGAAGATCATTGGTAGCTTGATGGGGATAGCATTGAATCTATAAACTACTTTGGGCAGTAAGGCTATTTTCACGATGTTGATTCTTCCCAACCATTAGCATGGAATGTTTTTCCATCTGTTTGTGTCCTCTCTTATTTCATTTACTTTTAAAGAAAACAAGGAGGTTCATGACTTCTAGAGTTAACTGTAGGTTCTCTACAGTTGAAATAAGTGGTGAAGATCATTTTGAAGTGAGTTCTCAATCCCTTTTGATGCCTCTATGCCCCTAACTCTATTATTACAACACTACAAAAAGGATGCAAAACACAAATTAGTAACATGATATGCTCAGATTATATTCATATATATATGAATTCAAATAGCAATTCAGATAAAAAATATCTGAATGTCAAGATTACAGATGCTATTGACCCTATGCTGCATGTTCATCTTTTAAGTGAAGAAGAAATAAAGCACTCACAGGTGTAACAGAGACCATGCCCCCACTATCAGTCCATCACTTTCAGCACTTGACGCTCCTAGTTATCCATGCTCTAGTGACTGTTATTTAGTAGTAGAAAGTTTTTAACTAGAGCTTATGGACTCATGGCTTTACATGTACTTTCAAACTAGCATTGATTATTTTTTTCTGAAGTCTTCAGTCCTCAATAATTTATTGTGTTGTGACCTGTGAGTTTAGATTATCTTTGCTCAATTTACCAATGTCATCTTCTTTCTTAACTACTTCATTCTCTTTTGATTGTTCATCACCTTCCTAGATAAAAGAATTCAGATCATCTTCCTAGATAACCAAGTGGGCATAAGCCTAAGAAAAAGAGTCAGATATTTTTATCTAAGCCTAGTTCCCTACTGACCACTTCTCAGCCTGTACAAACACACACATCCATCTCCGGACTTTTTTCCTTACTTTTTCTCCACCTGGAGTGCCTTCACTCTTCTATCTAGTTTCTGCACAGCCACCAATGTCCATATTTATAAGCACACTTTACGCAGTATTGCCCTTCTACCTATTTGACACATAGCAAATATTTTGTTATATCAGCTATTTCTTTTTTCATATAATTGTGAGTGCTATTTGTTCAAAGGCTATGTTTTATATACATTGTAGCTTATAGTATTGATCATGGTTCACTATGAAATGGTCACTCAACTGTTTTTGAGCAACCGAATTCCTGATAATGTTATATCTTCCATGATGTCAGCTCTTTATAACATATACCAATTGATTATTTCATTGCTGGAATGTATTCATGTTAATATGCTTAGAGGTTTAATTACTATTATCTGCAATACTTCGAGACAACTTGGGGCAATTTTCAGCTGCAAGTATTACAAAGCCCAGTGACTAATAAATTAAATTGTTTTGTATTGTTTCTTCTTTAACATAACAGGAAATCTGGAATAGGTGCCTGATGGATTTAATTCACCAGTTCAGTTGTATCAGGACTGGAATTTTCTAAAATTATCTTGGTCTTTCTTTAACTGATACGAGATGGCTGCTAAAGCTATGGACATCAAGTTCATATTCAAGGGAAAAAAGGAAGGATACACCTAGTAATTCATTCAGTTCTTTATAAAATAATTCAGTGCTATCCAAGAAGCACTTCTGGTACCTGGCATGCTTCTATAAGAAAGATGAGCTAATGAGAATGATGCTGGTAATATATTGGGTTAGCTAACAGCATCTGCCACAAACTCTCTCACTAATATGCTGTGTATCTCAGTTTTTTATATCATAAACTAGGCATAAAACTAACAACAAATTGTGTGAGAGGAGGCTGAGGTTGTGTTTAGAATAAAAATAAAATAGAATCCCATTAATTATCTATAAAACTTGAGGAATTAAATATCATATAAATGAAATATAAGGTAATAGTTAAGCAGGGAATGGGAGTACAAGTAAACATTTGTTGAGCATATATTATGTACAAACAAAAGGAAAGAAAGCCTAGTGTTTACTATTTACCCTCTTTTATTTTGGTCTTAATGCAATTCATGCCCCATGAAGCAGTGAAATATCACAGAAGAGTAGTCAAATAATTTCTTGCTCTTGCTCATGGAAAGTATAGAGCTGTTTCTATATATAATGGGAAAAGGAGAGCTCAAGTTTTGTTTGTTTGTTTGTTTTTGACGGAGTCTTGCTCTGTCACCAGGTTAGAGTACAGTGGTGGTATCTCTGCTCACTGCAAGCTCTGCCTCCACAGTTTAAGTGATCCTTTTGCCTCAGCCTCCTGTGTAGCTGGGACTACAGGTGCATGCCACCACAT
Organism: Cheracebus regulus; assembly: GCA_963574635.1. NCBI lineage: Eukaryota > Metazoa > Chordata > Mammalia > Primates > Pitheciidae > Cheracebus > Cheracebus regulus. The sequence goes on along the minus strand of CAUYQU010013001.1, from coordinate 40,351 downwards.
CCAGCTAATTTTTGTATTTTTAGTAGAGATGGAGTTTCACCATGTTGACCAGGCTGGTCTTGATCTCTTGACCTCGTGATCCACTCACCTTGGCTTACCAAATTGCTGGGAGTACAGGCGTGAGCTACCGCACCCGGCCAATAGTTCCTTTTAAAATTATTTTAGAAATACTGAGACCGTAGAATGGATTTGTGGCTTATTTAAATACCGATAATAGTGTCTGTTTTGATTTTACTTATCACACTTTTGACAATTTTGACAAAGGCTACACTGAATTTTATATTTGTATTACTTTGACATATTAGTAAAAATAAGAGTTTGTATAAGTTTAAACCTCGTAAGGAAACTAATAATTCTTAGTAAACTTAATTGCCTAGATCTCCCTATAGAAGAGTTACTGTAAATAATTACATCATTTCCAGGCATTTATTTTACATTCTTCTGTGTCAGTACATCTTGATAACTGTGTATAAGATCTATTATTTAAAAATAAAATTAAAAATTACAATTCAAATATTTTGTTAATTCACAGATATCATTTCCTTAAATTCTAATTAATAAAGACAAAATTTTACTATAGTAGATTAATTTGAAAAATCTCTTATTTTAAATAAATAATTATGATAAAGATGCAATTTTGTGCCTCTATTTAGAATTAATAATCTTATTCTTCATTAAATAAGAAATTAATATTTTTCTATATTAAAATGGCTATACAAATTATAACAACTTACTTTTGATTTAAAACTTTTTTTTTATTTTTTTCTCACATTTAAGATGTCTAATATTGACCTATGTATGAATAGATGTTTATTATTTTCAGCCAAAATTTAAATCTTTACTTTATTTGATAGTTTTAAATAAAACACTAGGTGGCACTGTTGTCACAACGAAAAACTGCATTCATGTACTTCATATTCTGGAAATATGAACCTTCTTTTAAAGCTCTTAAGACTTCACTATCCATTGCTTTCACTTTTCCAGTTTGATTAAAATATATATGTAATAAACATAAAATAGAGAAATTAAAATTCATTGTCAACATCTGCTATTCGCTAAGAGGTGTGAACCATGATAACTTTTTAAGGAAGTGTTCTCTAGAGTTTAAAAAAATATATTTGCATAAAGAAGTAGCTATTATGAATAAATATTGTTTTCTTTGTTCAAAATCTTTATTTCTTTATTTAATGTAGCAATATTATATTAAAATAGTCTTAAAAATTCTTTCTGAAAAAGATTGCCTGAAGTTTAATGGGATGCTTAATAATCAAAGATCAAGTATTTTCTTTAAATAATTAAACAAATAATTCTAGGAAATATTCTTATTCTGCAGCTAAAGTAAAGGGAGAAAATGGGTAGATCTCAAAAATATCAGTTCATATGTTTGTGTATTTGTGTGGAAGCAGGAAAATACAGATACAAGGAAAAGGAGAAAAAGTATCAGTGAAAGGAAAATTAGTTAATCTTAACAAGAGACTGGAAAATGTTAGGAAGAGTTTTGAGAAAGACAAGTGGAGATAGAAGTGATTCTTACAGAACCAATTGGATACTGCATCGGGACTACCAAATGACAAAGTGAAGATGTGCTTCTCTCTGCTTAATCTGAGTTTAAACCTAATCTGAGTTATATATGTGGAGAGGTGAAGAGGAAGGTTTGCTAAATGCTTCCAACACTCAGAACACCTATGGATAGGAGTCAATGTATTTCGGCCTGTGCCCAAGGCTGCAGTTTAGTTTGGTAGGAATGAATACAGATCCTGAGTGAATGTGCCTGTATTTGAATTCCAGCACACTGGGCAAGTTCTTAAATTTCTAGATCTTGATTTTCTTATCTAGCAATTAGGGTAATGATATTCTTTTGAGTTGATTTGGGAACAATGTTAGAAAATTCATGTAATGCGTAAAGCCTGACACATTGCTAGCCCTTAGTTGGAGAGGTGGTGGTGGTTGTACATGCTGTTAGTACTAACACAGTCCTGGAACTGTAGAGGTGGTGCCATCTTTCACACGACATGCTGCCTTCAGACATCAGCAATTTGATCCAAAAGGCAGTGTATTATGCAGGGAATGGGCCTGGGGCTCAGGGGGATCAAGAACTTTGGTTCTCTTGCCGCCTTTGCTTCTATAGGGTACATCCACTGACTGCAGAACCTTCAGAGAATTATGTAACCTCTCTGATTTTCAATGTTCTCACCTGTAAAATAGAAATAAAAATAGTGAACTTCACTTCAAAGGAGGTTTTATGAGAACAACTGTATGTACTTATTGCTATAATAAATATAAAAGAAGAGCTCAATTTATGTTAGCTCAAATTATATTATTGTGATTACTGCTACAACCTTTACTCCTACTCTGCCATAGATGATCCCCTTGTCACTGCTCAGTCTGTGAGAGTTTTTCTACCTTTTTATTCTTTTCAACTTGGAAAAGCATTTCAAGACTTCAATAATATGCTTCTATGCTGAATTCTCCACTAATCCTGGAAGAAAATGAATTTAGAAAAATTAACAACAATCCAAACCAAAAGAATCATAAAAGAGCATAGATTTAAAATGTAGGAATATTGTGATTTGCAAATCAGAATATAACACTAATTTCCTGACCCCACTATGTAAACAGCAAATGCTATATTTTTACCAAGGTAAAATCCTCTCTTTCTTTCTAAAACACTTGTTTTGAAAACAATGGAAAGATAATCTAAACTGTATTTTTTAACTTATAAATCCATATTATTTTATTAAATAGGTCTAATTCTAAATCTCTTTCTTCATTTTATTAAAATTACATGATGACAAAAATTGATTTCACACTCTCAGCATTGACCTCAACACCCGAACATAGTAGGCACTGAATAATCTTTCTTAAGAAAGGACAAATGAATGAATAAAAAAGAATACATTCAAATATTCTGTCAATTGATTCATAATGTAACAGCTTTTGAAAAGCTCTTTCTGGCATTTGAAGTCAAAAGTACTTCTTATATCTTATCTGGCAGCGCTATAACCTGTGGACCTTCAAATGTTGACATTCTGAGACTGTGTAAATGGATTACGGAAAAGCCAGCCAGATTCATACTTATTTGTGCTCCTGCACCATTCCCCAAAAGACTCTAGAAGGTCTTACTCTTTTGACCTTCAGGACTGGCTAAATAATACCAAATAGTCCCAAATGAATTAGAAGCATTGGAGCAATTTACTACATGAAATCATGTATTTTATCACTTACTATTAACATCTGCTGTTCTAATTTGCATAGTTAAATTAAATATTTCATTCTATTTATTATTCTAGCAGGGATTCATTTTCATACATTTTCGATTTAAATAAATAATAGTTATTATTAAAATTTCAATACTTTCCCTTAGATTAGCAAGTTTGGAGTCCTACATAGGAAAGTGAAATTTAAAAACACTGATAAGGATCTTTGAGTGAGCTCTCCTGTGGTGCAGGCACTATGCTGACCTTCCGATATTTGTGCAATGCTTAAGATACCCTGAAAGCCAGATTTGACTACAAATGAGAAAGCTGAGTATCAGGAAGATTAAGTAATTTCTTCATGGTCCCATGGCTAATAATCTGGGAGCTGGAATTTAAATCTGAATACTTCTGACTTCAAAACATGTACTTTTCTCACAATTTCATCTATCACTCAAGGTTTTGCTGAAAGTGAGTTTCTCTGTAGAAGAAGAGTTAAAGTAACTTAGGTTATATACATTTGGCATGCCAGCTTTGCAATGGTACACCTAATTTAGTAAGCAAAAGGCAATTTCTGGGGGGATATAAGTGATTTAGATAACCTGCCTATGGGAAACAGTAACTCATGTTTACAAAAGTCATAAGGGAGGGTTCACACTAATGAGCAATGCCAGTCCATTTATCACATATTCATTAAACACCTACTATATGCCAGGCACTGTGTGAGGGATCTGCAGAAATGAAAGCAAACACAAGTGAAACAGGTTTCGGCGAGTCAGAGCTTACAAGTGAATAAGAATCCGTGGACCTATAAACTTGTGAAAATGAGGCTTGCAGGTGCCTTTTTCACTGTAAAAATGAACATGTGGGCCTTGATACTTCACATCAACAAGAATAGGAATAAGTAAACCTAGTAACGTAAAGGCTTGGACAATCAGATGAGAATAAAATAATTCCACCGGAGGAAAATATTAATCAAAGTGAATGAGGTAGGTTAGATTATTTTGACTCTGGCTCCCACAGCATGTGTCTAAGCAGCCTGAATGTTTTCCCCATATATTCTCTTTTCTACTTCATCTTTTATCAGCTTCATCGGTCAGGAAAGTAAGTGGTTGTTGTATCAATATATTTCTTATATTAAGACCATCTGCCAGCTCAATTACTCGAATCCATTCTCACAGTATGGAATTTCTCGGAGGAGTAATTCTATTGTAACGCTGCAGATATTATATAAATGTCCTATGAGACCAAGAGCTTAGAAATATTCAGAATGACAATCGTTTATATCGTAAAGAGATCCAAAATGTACTGTCGGGTTTTTTTGTTGTGTCTTTTTTTTCCTCTAGACGTCAGAATCTTGTTTTGATTTTGACATCTTAAAAACTACATATTGTGCTTTTGTTTATTCAATTTAATTTTAATAATATAGTAAATTCACATTGTTAAAATTAAAAAAGCACGACAATGTATAGAACATTTAAAGGCAGTATTATTTAACGAGATAAATAGTGGTAGAATCCAAGAACAGATCTATTTCTGTCTCCTTTATCTCTGTGACCGTTACCTCTATAAACCTAAGTTTCCTCATCCCCAACAAGACAGAATTAATTGCCTGACTTATAGTTGGGATGTTAATGTCAAGGGAGGATTATTTTTCTCAATTATTGATCTACCTGATGCTTTTCTTCCATGTGCATTTTTTAGAATTAAAAGCAGACTATTAAAAATGTAAACACATTTAACACTAATCGTGTGGGTTAATACCAAGATAGATAATAAACTGTAAGAAATATAGTTTTATGCATAAAAGGGGATGCTTCGTGGAAATTCTCATTTAAAAGAATGGATGATGTAGAAAATAATCATTTTTATGCAGGAAAGAAAATATGCCCAAAATATAGTCCCAGAGATTTAATTTAAAGACACCAAATTATTATGGCTTATATAAAACTATAGCAAATATTATTGTTGGAGGTTATTAAATTCTTTTGTCACAAAGTCTTTACAAATGTTCTTGTTCAAATAAATATTGGATCAATTCAGATCTGTTTCAGAAAGCATATTTCTTTTGTTCATTTCAAGAAAATGCAATCTCCACATTCAAGTCCAGTCAAGTGGTAATATCTTTTTTAGAACAAAATGGGTTTTAGCAAAAGAAAAATGAGTTTAATAAAAATATGAGTTCAGCAATTCTGTACTGCATATTGGAGGTTTTGGGTAGGAAATCAGTGTATGACCTGGTTTTTAGGAGTAGGTTTCAGTGCAGTTCAGCAGGGAAATAGGGATAAAAAGCAGATGACCTCTGGTGCTCTCTCCCATAGCTGAAAGTCTGTTAGTTTACATTCATTAAGCTGTTGATGTGTTCAAAGCACTCTTTCTGATTATACATATTTTTTCTCCTGGGATGGTGTTCTTTCTGGGCAAAGGTGAAAAACAATGAAATCTAAGTTGAGACTCTATTATTTCTTTCCTGAATTCTCTCCCTGCTCCAGTTGACATCAGGCAGAAAAAAGCATCTTGGGTAACGTCCACTGAGCAAACTCTTTTTATTCCATGGACAAGAAAATGGCTGGAGAGAGAGGTCACAATTCTACTTTTTAAAAATTAATGTTCCTAAAGTGAATATGTAATTAATATTTATTTTGTGGGGGTTAAATCTGATTGTAGAGGTTGATGGGGTCATGTGGCTCTGCCCTGAGCAAAAAGTCCAAAAGCCGTTGGTATGATCTGAGTCCAAGGTTGAGGAAACGAACATGTCCTTCTGAGCCTTAACAGCTGCCTTTCTCACCTTTGCTTTAATGACTTATCTCTGTTTTATTAGAGAATATAGTACATAAACAGTCTTCTAAGATATCAGGAAAATCTCCCTGGAAGTATGTAAATGAGTAAATGTACATGAGTATTTCTTTATAAACTGTGATAAAACATAAAAATACAAGGGATTGCCATTGTTTTAGTAATAAGTATACATATAAAAATTATAAAAAGTCTGCCACCTGTGAATATAGCTTTAGGTGCAAGGGGCTTACTTTAGTCATTATTACCTAGAAATGAAAAGAATATTTCAGACACCTAGAGTAGACTCATTCTGCAGGCAGCCAGTCTCGAATGAGTTTAAGATTCCAGTATTCCCAGATTTCTTTACAAAATGCTGTGCTTTTGAAACCATTATTATTATTATTTTAATGGCTTAGTTCAAGAAAACCTTCTAACTTTCCTAAGCGATAGCGCATGAAGAAAATGCTTGTGTTTATAAAGTACCAAGGCAGGACAATTGCTGCAGGAATTCTGTCCACTTCTGGTCTCTGCAACTATTCCAAAAGATTTAGGTGAATATTTGTCCAACTTGTAACCCACTAGGAGCACACAGGTGTGTTAGTCAACAAAGTAAATCATTGGGGGAATATAGAAAACTGATTATTATCTTTCTTTTCATCATCAGGAATGCATTGCCATTTTAAACCCCATCATTAAAGAAGAGTGGGCAGGAACAAGCAAAACTTTTGATGATAGCTGAAAATTATATAAAAGGGCACTGAAACAGGCAACCTTCACGTATATGATGGGTTCTAAACTGTATGTGCTTCGTGTGTATTAATGTACTCATTATCATAGATTTTAGGGGATAGTGTGTGTATGTGGGCACTGGAATTTCAACGTGAGGGACAGAATCCCAATAAATGAAACCTCTGTTTCCTTTTGTTTTGGCCCAGCCCGGGTTTCTGTATCCACCTCTAACATGGTCAAAGGTTCTCCAGCACCATATAAAGACATCATAGTCATGCCTGAAGCTGAGTCTGAACAGAGTTTTGAAGCAGATAAGTAAAGCATAGACCATTCTAGGAAAAGTTAAATAAAATAAAAGAAGTATTATGTGGCAGAAATGGCTGGAGCTAGGACTCCTATAAACAAGGACATTGAAAATGTCAGGAGTGGGAAGATGGCAACTGAGATTAGGAGGCTATTCCCTTTGGTGCTCCTCACCATTAACCAGAAACATTTAAGTGGGCATGACACTTACTGGTGGCAGACCTTAGTCTCACTGTTCATTACTGATAGCACTAAGGGTTATTGAAGATACTTTTATAAACCTATGTTACTTTCCAGGATCCCACATAGGATTGCATACATTTTAGAAAATGCTTAAGTAACAATAGGCTAAATGCAGAATTCTGAAGACAATATACAGCATCTTCACATTTCAAGAGGCCTTTTACAACAGAAGTTTTCAAGCTCTTGGTAAAAGACAGATTTTTTTTTTCCCTAGGCCTGCTGTGCTGCAAATTTTTTCAGTCCATTGAAATTTACTGCTCTTTTCACTTAAAATCACTGTAAATGTTGTGACATGTCTAAAAATGTGTCTGCTTCTCCTCTGTTTCTTCTAGCCTCAAACTAGTTTTTTTGTTTTTTTTTTTATAATTTGACCATGCACTTACAAAGAGTGTCTTACTATTTTTCTCACTAGGGCCTGTTATTTATTTTTCATATGACAAATAGCTTTTTACTTGGCTTGAGTAAATGCCACAGATGGAGATAATCTCAAATTCAGATGAAATGCTTTGGTACATTGGTCCAGCAACGCAAAAAAAAAAGAAAAGAAAAGAAGAAAACAACTACATAGATGAGTAAACTTACTTGAATCAAACAAATTTGGGCAAATAAAATAGTATGAGCAAAGTAGAGTGCATATATATATATATATATATACATATATATATGTAATTTTTTCTTTTTGAGATGGAGTCTTACTCTGTTGCCCAGGCTGGAGGGCAGTGGTGCGATCTCTGCTCACTGCAACCTCTGCTTCCCAGGTTCAATAAATTCTCCTGCCTCAGCCTCCCGAGTAGCTGGGACTACAGGTGCCTGCCACCATGCCCTGCCAATTTTTAGTAGAGACAAGATTTCACCCTATTGGCCAGGCTGGTCTTGAACTCCTGACCTTGTGATCCACCCGCCTCAGCCTCCCAAAGTGCTGGGATTACAGACGTGAGCCACTTCACACAGCCCAAAGTAGAGTTTTAATTAAAATTGTAATGCTGAAGTAACTGTAATATTGATGAAGCTGGTTCAATATCATTTATTATTTCTGCATAAGTAATATTGTTTCTCTCATTATTATGCAGGAATAATAATTATAAACTGAGATTGCCCCATAAAAACTGTGATATACGGTCACCTTATTCATACTCTTTATCTTTCTCTGCACTTAGCTGTGTGACCTGAGCAGGTTACTTAAACTTGTGAATTAACCAGTGATTTCCAATGTGAGCTCTGGTGCTGGACTTAAACCTTGGCTATCCCATTTAACGGTTTTGTGAGCAAAGGCTTCCAGGCAGAGTTGGGTGGACAGTGAGTCTGCAAAGAATAAAGCAAAAGAAATTGGTACTAATAAGAAATGACTTTTTCTGCCTCGGTTTCACCCCCATTAAACACTGACTATAATCATGGAAAATGTTTCTGGAGTTGAATTCCAGGAGACAATAGACTACTGATTTTTCTCCTAAAACAACTCAATCCTCAGAAATAAGAAAAGACAAAAGATGTTGAGGAGGTGACGAAGGTTGTATCATGCCCCTAACATCATACCTACCTTTCCACCTTTTTCATCCCTATCCTCACCTCATCTAGTCTAAGCTCTTGGGAAAAATAAAAAAGACTATGATAGACTTTTGAAACTCAAAGACATGTTTATATAATTCCCTTTTAATATCATAAGAATATACTATTTATTAATTTTTAAAAACTCATCATAGTGTGGAAAGCCAGGCAAGGTTTCCTTCTATCATCCAGTCCTAAAACCTCTTTCATTTCTGTAGAGGAAGAGTGATCATGTAAATTGGTTTTTGATGGAAAAACCTCATTATTTTAAGTTGTGCGTTGTGAGAAAAAAAAAAGTTTGAAAGTTCTCCTTAAAAAATGGAGTTACACAGCACAGACATTAGAAGAAAGAAAATATAAATCAATTTTTGTCTTCTAGCTAGGTCCAAGTTTTGCAATAAGGGGTTATGTTTTCTGAGTTTTCTCTCCTTTCATTAATGTGACAAGAATCCTTAGCCTTGCTGGTACATATCAGAAAAATAAGTTCTTGGATTACATGCAGGCCCAGCTTAAAGCAGTCATTCAATCAAAAGGAAATGTTGCCTTTAAGTTTTAGTGCTTTGTAATGTTCTGTATAAGCCATAACCCACTTCAATAGATAAAAAGGAAGTAAATGGAGACATTGCGTGAGTGTGTGTATACGTGTGTGTGTCCCTGTCAGTGTGACCCAAAGCAGCTTCCCTCTCTTACAGTGAGAAGGGACCAAGGATTTAATACGGGTTATTTATGCAAAAATTCATGGTCATACCAAAATATGGAGTTTAATGAGGCCAGTTTACAATCTAAAAAAGGGATTTAATTTTTCAAATGGTCCATGTGATAAAGTTATATAGAGCAAAAGGAGGAAATAATACAAAAGGTGATTAGATGAGGAAAAAATCATGTTCAAATGCTTTTCTTCCCCTAAACATCCACCTGTAGAGGCAGTTTCAAAGACTAATTCCTTGCATACATTTAAAGTTCAGATTTCTGACACAAAAATCAGTGGCCAATGTGTAATATATGAAACTTCAGAGAGAAAGTCAAATTAGGCTTTGCAGATTAGAGAAATGTCTCTTGCCCCAGTATTAGTGAATTCATGCCTTAATAAATTATCTAATGAGTTTTCAACAAGCAACACAGTTAAATGGAATAGAAAGACAAAAATTGTTTTTTAAAATATTTGGTTATAGAACATTGAAACAATAACTTCTTGACTGTATATATTCATAAAGGGAAATACAAAATATAAGACCAATAACTCAAAATAGTTTGTTAATTTATAATACATCATGTATACATATTCAAATGTTCTAGATAATCATATATTAAAAGAAACAAATAGGGTTCAGTACTGCTCAGCTTCTCAAGTCAGGTTCACAGAGGGGACTATCTTGTAAGATACAAGTATTATATGTTGTATACGATGCTACAAAGTACAATCCATTATATTTACTCAAATATGAGAAAAAAACACAAACCTGAGTCGTAAATGGTTAAATGGGCTACCTATGTGATCAAACACTTGTCTGAATCCCAGTTCTTCTAACTGTATAACCTTGGGAAAGGTGTCTAACTTTTTGGAACCTTAGCTTTTCTCTGCATAACTTGTCAACTTCTTATAAAATTAAATTGCAATTATTAACAGAATTATTGACCTAGAAAATCATTTTTTAGATTATCTAGCCCAACACTTCATTTTATAGGTGATAGGTCTAAGGCCCGCAGATTGAATTAATTTTCCCCAGGTCACACTTCATTTCATCTGTATCTGCAGCACTGCTGTGCAGCCTGTGTTTTCTACATCACCATACATTGTGCTTTCACCCCTGACATTCTGTCTTATGATACTTTAATAATTAGAACTCTAAGTTCAGTTTCTGAGGCATACATGTTAAAGCCTAACTAATATTTGTTTTTTAAAATGTTTTCTATCAACCTGTTTCCACAATTTGAGCTGCTAACTACATTAAACTGAAGATTCCAAATGCAACTAAAATTGTAGCTAACTTTAGTTGTATTTCTCAGTTATTGCAATCTGATAATGTATCACAAAAATAGTATCAGTGGTTTCCATGTTGTCTAAACTAATGAGTAATTTTCTGAACTATAGAATTTACTAAGTATAATTACAGAATGTCTTCACATAACCTTTAATATAAAATGTAAATTTATTATAATATTCTATAAGTTATATTTCTTTTTATTAAGATACTAGGCTTAAAAAGTCAATAATAACAGAGTCCATTGAAATAAAAGATGTTGGACTGTTTTGGACTATCTAGTATTTCAAACAATTTTTCTTTCTTTTTTTGTTTTAGTTTTTTAAAATAGCTATTATCTTAAAGAGAAGTTTCAGATTCATAGCAAAATTGAGCAGAAAATACAGAGATTTCCCATGTAACATGTGCCTCTAAACACACATAGCATAGCCTCTCTCATTATCAATATCTATTACCAGAGTGGTATATTATTATAATTTATGAACCTATATTGACACAACATTTTCACCAAGAGTCCATAGTTCACATTAGGACTCACTCTTGATGTTGTACATTCTATAGATGTGGACAAATGTATAATGACATGTATCCACTATTATAGTGGATATGTTATTATATGTTTTCTATTACAGAGTACAGAGCAGTTTCAATGCTCCAAAACTCCTCTCTGCTCTACCTATTTGTCCCATCCCCCAACTCCTGTAAACCATTGATCTTTTTACTGCCTCCATCAATTTGCCTTTTATAGAATGTCATATAGTTGGAATCATACAGTCTATAGCCTTTCAGACTGACTTCTTTCACTTACTAATAGGCATTTACATTTCCTTCTTGTCTTTTGTTTTGTTTTGTTTTTTGAGACTGGGTCTCTCTCTGTCACCCAGGCTGGAGTGCAGTGGTGTGATCATATTTCATTGCAGCCTCAACTTCCTGGGCTAAATCATGCCTCCCACCTCTGACTCCCAAGTTGCTGGGACTTTAGGCATATGTCATCATGCCTGGCTATTGTTTTTGGGGGTTTTTGGACTTTTTTGGTATTTTTTATAAAGTCAAAGTTTTGCCATGTTGCCCAAGCTGGTCTTGAACTCTTGGGCTCAAGTGATTTGCCAACCTTGGTCTCCCAAAGTTCTGGGATCACAGGCATGAGCCACCATGCCCAGGCTTCCTCCATGTCTTTTCATGGCTCGATAGCTCATTTCTTTGTAGTGCTGAATATATTCCATTGTCTGTATGTACCACAATTTGTGCATTATCCTACTGACAGACATCTTGATTGTTTACAAGTTTTGGCAATTATGGATAAAGCTGCTATAAATATGTGTGCTGCTTTTTGTGTGGGCACAGGTATTCAGCCCCTCTGGGTAAATATGAAGGGGCATGATCACTGAATCATATGGTAAGAATATGTGTAGTTTTATAGGAAACCACCAAACTGTCTTCCAAAGTGGCTGTACCCTTTTACATTCCCACCAGCAATGAATGAGAGTCTGTGGCTCCACATTCTCACCAGCAGCTGGTGTTGGTGTTCTAGATTTTGACCAATTCTAATAGCTGTGTAGTGGCATCTCATTATTCTTTTAAATAAACAGTTTTGATAAGTGATTTAGAAATGAAGACAAATTTGGAAGTTGAAGATATCGACATCTTTAAATTCTTTTTAAGACATTTTTATGTATGTATATAGTTGGAGCTAGAACTGGTACTGCAAAATACAGAACAGACATTTTATAGAGCTACCCGTAATGTCTTATATGTGAAAAACAATACTTCTTCTTCTTTTTGTTTTTTAGAATGAACAGATGTCTTTCAACAGGGAACATTAAGAAAATACATATTTGATGTCTGAAGTAATGTCTCTTCATGGAGCCTCAGAAAAGGACAGGTACATCCTCGCCATTTATCTGTCATTTAGATGTTATTTTTGTTTAAATAAATAACCAAGCATCAAAATTAATCTTGATTATATAAATTCATATCATCTCCATCATCCAACTTTTCATTTTCCTGAAATTTATTTTATCTGTAAAATATTATCAAATTAACTACATTTCTCATTTCAATCTCCAAATTCCTATGACATATAAGTATACAAGATACACCACTAAAACTATGAACCAGTTTACACTTTGCCCTTGTTTGCTTTCCAATTTACTCATTTTATATATGTATATATACATATATAAATAATAAAATAATATATTATATTGTTATATATATTTCCCCATAGTGAACTTTAAAATAGTTCAGTGGCAAGAACTTTATCTTATACTTTCTTTGTATCTTCTTTAGAAAATAGCACAGTAGAAAATTATAAATTCTTACTGGATTTTGGAGTTAAATGTAATCATCAAATAATTTTTCAAATTAGTTATTCTGAAACCTGTTGTGAGTAAAAACATATATAAACAAATTTACATAAAATTACAAGTTACAGTTAGTAGCTTAATACATTAGCCTTTCCAGATTTTACCAGGCAGAAGCAAACCTTAGCCAAAGGAAGAGAACTATAATGACTGGGTTCTAAAGAGAAAGTTCAAGCCAGTGAATACACCCTTGACTCTTGCTACAGTGTGACTGCCTCTACAACCTGTACCCTTTACCAGTGGTTCTCTTACTTTAATGTGTATCAGCATCCCTGAAAAGTGTGTTAAAACACAGATCACTGGATCTCACCCTCAGAGTTTTATTCAGGTCTCAGATGATGCTAAGGCTTCTGGTCAGTCAGTGGGCCAGTTTGAGAATCATAGGCATAGACTGGTCACTGAATCAAATTATAATATGATAGTTAATATGACATTAGCATTACAAATATCATAGTATACTAATAGCACAGTAAAAGCATTATAATAGTAATGATATTAGCATATTAGCATATGTGGATCACAGACGTAATACTAGAACCTAGTATTGGAATGTTTCAGGATCAGATCTATAAGAATGTAAGAAGCTGGCTAGTGGCCACAGAACTTATAAAGCATCCCCAATCAAATGGAACATAGGAGCAAAGCATCAGCTCAGAGAACATAATGAGATCAGGGGTGAAGGTGTACACAGCAGAGGAAAATCGAACAGTTGTACCAACACTGGGTAAAGTATGTAAACTGAGTCAATAGAAATACCACTAGGACATGATGCTATGACCTGAGTTATTAAACCACAGAATGTGAGGAGGCAGCATGCCCACATGGTGGGGATATAAAAACCCACTGTAACAAAAGCCACTTGTTCTAGAAATCTCTCTCTCCAGTTGCAATCTCTTTTCTTGCTTTCTTGACCTAATAAGCCCTCACTCACCATTAAGCTCCAAGTTTGCATTTCCCATAAGAATTCTATTACTCTATCTTATCAACACCCTGAGACTTCAATTATTAACCTTCCCAAACTTTAGCATGTTAAACTCTAAATCAATCACCCAAAGAGTGCAAGTTCTTGACTAGGATATGTCCTCTTCTCTCTGCCTAGAAGGGAAGGCAAGCAATGATTCTCTTTAAGGTCTCTAAGTCTGCAAGCCATGATAAATAATGAAGGGAATATCTACTCATGATACTGAATAATCTGTAAGAACTGACCAGTCCCTACATGCCCACACACACACACACACACACACACACACACACACACACACACTCCTTCGTAGTTTTGTGAAGCATGTAAAAATAATCTAAAGCAATGCTTGTAAAGTGGTTCTTACTATTGAAAATTGCTTTAGAAAATAAAAGCAACATTATGATTCTTCTACCTCCAGAAAAATCTGAATGATAATAGTAACAATGGATTTCAATTACATACTTAAGTTACCTTTCAAATAATCATGGACAATTCGTTAAGGAAACCAGATTTATATTGTTTAATTCTGGCTTTGTCATTATTTGAGGACCTAGAGCAAATCTTGAAGTCTTATCTGTGAAGTGGTGGTAAAAAATTATCTTTGAAGAATATTGTGAAATTAAAAGTATAGAAAACATCTAATATTCCAACAAACTCAGACTACTCAAGCTCCTCCCCGTATGTAGCTAATCTTGGGTCTCTCTGGAAAAGCTTTTTATCTCCCAAATCCATTATCAGCACTTTATTCTTGATTTTATTCTCACTTCCCCATAAAGCTAATAATGGTTTTTGTTTGTTTGTTTGATTGATTTTAAGGTTGTGAAAATCAGGACATCAAGCACATAGAAAATACATTCAAGTGGCAGATGAAGTATTCAAATCCAGGTCTGTATGATTCCAGAGAAAAATATTTTATCCACTCCACTCTTGGGCATTTCACATAGGTTTTATTTATCCATAGGTATCCCTAGAGCTTATAGTCAAGCAGAAATAATGTACTCCATGAGGACCAATGAATGTATCTTGTGCCAGTATCGCACTAGAGTCATCTTAAATTGTAATTGTATGCTGAAATGCTAAAGGGTTTAGTGTCCCCTTTCTACCAATTAATATGAAGACTTTTCATTCTCTATAAGGTCCTTTATAGTTTTTCATGTGCCTGTGAGCCCACATCCTCATCTAAAGGAGACTGCCTACCCCCAGGTCCTACCCTTAGCTCAGCTGATTGAATTAGGGATGCACATCTGACCCAAGAGTGACCAATCCATAGGCTTTACCGTAACCCTCTACATTGGATTCTGACAAGCCAGGCCAGTCTCATTTCTTATTTTAAAAATGCACTAAGAAGCCCAAAAAAGATGCCAGATGGCAATGAGGACAGAGAGAGAATAACATCTAAGGTGCTAGCGTTGCATAGGACTAAGGTCGGAGCCCTAAGGACAAACTATCCAGAATGAAACTCTCACCATGGAATTGCATAATTGAACATTCTAGTTATAAAAAATTGTACATATTATGTTCTCCACTGCATACTTTCAGAGCACTCAATGATATTCTTACCATATTTAAAAGGAAATGAATTTTAAAGGTCACAAGGAGGCTGTGTGCTTCCACATATTTTCTCTACTGGCATCCTTTAAGAATTTCTTAAATTTTGACATTAATACAAAAATTAATGGTAACAAGCACATAGAGTTATTAATAATATTTACATTTAAGTGATGAAAACTTTCTAAAAGTAGAAAAAAACACTTATGTTTTCAATGTCTTGTAATTTGTGTGTAATTTTTAAGTATTAAATAAATTTTAAATAACATGGATAATGCACTAGCTTTGCCAGTCTCTGATTATCTTCACGAATTCAAGGTTAAAATTCACGATGCTGATTTATTCCCAACTGTGGTATAGAGGAAAACCATAGACTTTGGAGTCAGTCCTGGGTTCAAATCATGATGCTAATACTTATTAGATATATGATAGCTGATGAAGAACACATACTCTGGGCAATATTTCACACCTCGGTACAAGATGAACCATCTTAATGCATACTTTGCCTATTATCATCATCTGGGTTAAAGGAGATAAACCAGAAAGCACTCTACAGAGGTACTGGTCTGCCATAGCACTCTGAATAGTATACTGCTGTCTTGGTACCTCATGTTTTATAATAAAATATTACTCCAATATATATAACCCAGGGCTTAAACATCATTTTTATTATATATAGGCTCTAACTTTAGCTGTTTATGAAAAACTAGGTCTTACATATGCTTGAGACATCAGCTGTCACACTTCTTCCTATATTCAGTGATCTGTAAGTCTGATGTATAGTTAGAGTGAACATTCAGTTAATAAATTCTTAGTATTTTCCTAGAGTGATATTAGCAAAGACTTTCAATAATCAGTTTCAGAAATTTAGCATATTGTCAGAAATGTGTTCAAGTTTAACAAATTTAAATTTGTCTACTATTGATTGTGGTTTCGGTCTCATAAAACCTATTATTTTTGTCTTCCTTAAGACCTCTGATCTGACTTCCAGAACTTTACATTTTCACAAC
The DNA here is from genome assembly GCA_963574635.1 of Cheracebus regulus. Classification (NCBI taxonomy): domain Eukaryota; kingdom Metazoa; phylum Chordata; class Mammalia; order Primates; family Pitheciidae; genus Cheracebus; species Cheracebus regulus. The sequence goes on along the minus strand of CAUYQU010013001.1, from coordinate 23,692 downwards.
TTTCTCATGAGTTTCCTATTCTTATAAAAAGAATGTGAGGTAAAATATATTTACACCCCACTTGAAAACTTCAAGCATGAGAGTCCAGTCTCATGTTCCCCAAACGCAGCCAGGGGAAGCTGCTTTCACAACACTGTTAATGTTTCATTACCAAGCCAGATGTGGGTGACAGCAGCATTCTCTTTGACAATTCAAATGGCACATTTTTTGAGAAAGTGCTTAATTCAGAACTACAAATGGACAGAGCTATCCAGACCTCGTCAGCATCCTTATTATGGGTTTCATATTTTTTGCTGGCATTTCCCCCTTTTTTAATAGGTGAGGCAGCTGACAACTGAATTAGTACACTCTCCTTAGTATGCCAGTGGCTCATGACAATAGCCTGAGGGGGAAGATATAGATAACTGAGAAGTTTTCTCAGTGTTGTGATATATTTTTTCATATGGTTAATAGGCAATTGAAATGACATTCTGTCACAGTGGTATAAGGCAGTGAGCTTGTGATTTCCCATATGCTACCACTAGGAGGAGATGTATTTTGTTCAATACTTAGAAGAAGAAGAAGAAGAAGAAAGGTATAAGCTTAAAGATTAAAAATGTGGTTGTCTGCAAAATTGAATGTCTTTTAGTGTAATTAGGCATCAGCGGCACCTAATACTAAAGACAGGGCAAGTCTGGAGCTGCTCTGCTGATGAAAACATTAAGCAGTATTACTAAATAAAACAAAAATTTGAAAAATAATAGTTGTTTATCAAATGGCAATTAGAAGGCCAAAGCCAAAAGTATGTGACCTAACTTCTTTAAACAATGTTATAATTTTTATTTTTGCTCTCAAGAGGTGGGATTTTGTAGGCAGGACCATTTTCACATATTCCTTTGCCCTCAATTTTCTTACTTGTATAAGTCCCCATCACATATTAAAATGTATCCACATTATGCATTATACAGGTGTGTGTGTGTGTGTGTGTGTGTGTGTGAATGAGTGTATGTAAAATGTTATGAGTTAAGTTGTAGTTGACGAGGTGAGGTATTACATTTTAGAGACATTTAATTAAATATAAATTGATAAGTTTGATGTTTCCATTTCTATTTTGGAGACAACAATTTTTCTTTTTTGCCCTTTCTACTTTTATTAGCCATTGAAAATCTTGTAAGATTTTTACATATTATAGATAAAACCACATCATTAAGAAGCATACTTTTTAGTATGGGTCTGTCCAAATTCCAGAAGATGAGAATTCTCAACTGTGGTTAGAATAATGTTTCCATGAGGTCTCACAATAAAATCTCATGATATAATGTGAATATTATATTATCAAGTATTAGTATCCAATAATTTTTTAAGTAATTCTTTTAGTATTTTTTAGTAATGTGTTACTATTATACTAATGTAAATTAACGTGGTATCAAATTTGTTACTTTGTTTAAAAATTTTTGTTGGAAAATGGTGAGCAGAAGTGAGCTGTTCATAGTTATTTATGTAAGCAGCTACCTAATGAAAAAAGGGTTAGGCAGGTTTTGTTACCCACACATGTTTAACCTCAGGCTTCTTGATCTATTTACCTTTACCAAGTTTGTTGCCTGAGGAGCCTCTTCCAGACCTATGAATATAGACATTTGTCATCTGCTGTTAATACGTCACATGTACATCACCTTTGAAGTTTAATATTCTATAAGACAGACATTATTCTTTTTCAAAAGGATAGTATTTTTCTCCATGGTGGGGAGAACCCCAAAGCTCAGGTAACAGAAATGTAGCTCATAAGTTTATGGAACTTTTAATACAACTTCAGTATTTTCATCTTGACTCTAAAATTTAGATTTGTATCATCCTCACTTCAAGGAGAGAAAACTAGACACTATGAGATAGGCTGAATTAACTAACATAACAGAGATGATGGTAACATTACACCTAAATTACACTGATATCCCAACTCTCCTCACTCTCTATGGGCTCACCATCTGTCCCTAAGTAGTCAGAAAAAAAGGGATGCTTCCTATGTCTAATCAATATGACCTCTTTTTCCCATTTCCCATTTTTCAATTTTATTGATTTGTCCTCAAGATATAACAGGGCAGAGATGTTCTTGCTCATTAAACTAAGCAAGTTAGAAAGACTTTCTGGTTTCTATAAGTAGTATGTTAAGGTGATCTAGAGAAACTTGAGCCTGGTGAAATCATTAGTAGACTGGCACAGGAAAAGGCAAAATTATCCACAGTAAGATTTTTGAAAGGTTTGAGGGCTGTTCAAACGATAAAGCCAAAATAGTTCATGAATGCCAACATTTTGTGAGGATCTCAAACAACAATTACTTTAGGAAATGGGTAAAAAATTTAAAGTAGTGAATAGTTCACTGATTATGTGAATCCAAATATTTATTACTGCCCAGTAGAAATAATTGACATTTGTCTTAATTCCATGGAATTCCCCTGAGTGACACAGAGATTTGCTACAATAAGAGGACTAGATTCTTACCTTGGCTTGGCTCTAAGAAAGGGTGATTAGGCAAGTCAGCAATACTTTGGAAAAGAAAGTCCTAAATATCAGATTCCAGGAGCTTAGCAAGAGCAGGAGCCGAATTGAAGGTCAGCAGTTCTGTTGTAATCATCAATTTGGGAGGAAAAGCTTGAATTGATATTTTAAGTCCCCAGATTTTTTTTTTTTGACAGCCTGCTCAACAAAGAGACAATTTCCAAGAGCCTTTTAGCTGCATGACTTAAGATAGACATTTGCTCAGCTACATGGTTCAGGAAAGAGAGGAGATGGCGGGAGGTACAGAGATGATTACTAAAGGCCCCTCCCGTGCCTCCCAAATGGAGTCAGTTCTGCTTGCTCATAAACCTACTGAAAGAGGAGCTTGTAGTACAGGAAACAAATGCCTCAGATGACTCAGATGTCTGGTAACATGATACATACCATCATAAAAGCAGGCTGGGAAAAATAATGCAGAAGTTAATAACTTACAAAAGACAGAGAAAAATCATGTTCTTCCAATAAAATTGAAGTGTATGATCCAGGCAGAATACATTTACTCTGTCAAATTGTGCTTGCTTATGGGTAACTTGTGAGGAAACTGCCTATAAACTTCACCTTTGGTAAACTAAACTAGAATAAAGTTCAATTGTCTATTGTTTTACTGCCACTGTTAGGACCAGAATCCCCTACCCATACTTCAGGCCCAGTGAAAAATAAATAAAAAGAGAGCTACCATAAACTCTCTTTTAAAAAAAAAAATTTTAGCTTCAGGAGTACATATGCAGGTTTGTTATATAGGTAAATTCGTGTCATGGGGTTTGTTTTACAGATTATTTTATCACCCCGATACTAAGCCTAGTGCCCAACAGCTCTCTAAGGAATGGAGTTTTCTAAGACTGGAGGTCAAACCAAGGGCCAGGACTGCTTTCACATTAGGGAGGTCTGGAGTTCCACGAAGGAGAGGATGGCAGGTACCAAATATTGGAAATAAGATGAGCTGACGTAGATCATGGGAACTGAACAAAAAATGTAAAAAGTGAGAGTCAGGTTCCATCACCTGTAAAAGAACAGCTATAACCTCTGACAGAGTTCAATATGCTTTTCTGAGCATTTGAACAATACCTAGGCGGGTTGTTACTTTCTGGTCGCCAGTCTGAAGACTGACAATACCATGTGGTGTTCTTAGTTAAGGGAATACAAACAGGCAGACAATGCCCCTAGCACAAGATTCTTAAAAACAATTTGCCATAACTTATCTCCCTCCCAGGACAGCAATAGACATTAGTTTAAAAACAGCATGTGATATGTCTTACTACAGTCAAATGTATTTATTTACAGATTCTTCTGCCTGAGTAAAATAGAAATTAGGGTAGTTTTCTGCCTATTTTTCTTAAATAGTTTAGTTTCTGTGAAGGTCATGCAGACCTTGCACATGTCGAGCCACTTGGTACATGACTGGATGAGCACATGTGTGGGGCTTGAGAAAGAGAAGGCAGGACTAGGTTTCATAACACCTATAAACTGTGAAACCCCTTCAAAAGGGAAAGAATTAGAGTGTACATGTAAGTGTAGTGCAAGCATTTTGTGTCATTGCAAAATTGCTTCAACTCATTCCTGTGACATAATAACACCCAGGAATAGTAGCTGCGTTAGTAGTTAATAAAATAATCTCCATTTTATATAAAGTGATTGAGTTACCACAGAAACTTAGTAACATTGCTCACAAAACAAAGGGTAAAATAAATATCATCTGAGGAAACTGATACTCAGAAAATAGTTGTATGTTCTGTGCATATTCAAGTACCATCAATGAATCAATTAGGAGATTTTTAAATAAAATATTTAATATATATTTTTAAATACACATAAATTTGTTTAACAAATAGAATCTGAACAGCAGAAGAATACTCTGGTAGTTTTGTAAGGTGAAGTTATAAAACTAAGAATGAAATTTGAATGTATGTTTAGCTTGTATTCAATAAGTATTACTAAATTGATTAGTTTTTTCAAGGCCTATGAAAAATAGGCCATGAATAATGAATGAATCAGAATATCTCATTTAGTGGTTTCTCACATCTTGTTGTATATTGAATGGCTATAAAGGAAGCCTTTGTGACTGCCTTTTAGTACACTGCTAATGCTCACCTGTTGCTCTCAAATTCCACTCCTAACCTCCATCACCACTGACAGGGTTTGGCTGTGTCTCCACCTATATCTCATCTTGAATTGTAGCTCTCATAATTCCCACATGTTGTGGGGGAAACAGGTGGGAGGTAATTGAATCACGGGGGTGGGTCCTTCCCCTGCTGTTCTCATGATAGTGAATAAGTCTCACAAGAACTGACGGTTTTATAAAGGTCATTTCCCCTATACAAGCTCTCCTTGCTTGCCATCACGTAAGACATGACTTTGCTCCTCCTTCACCCTCTGTCATGATTGTGAGGCTTCACCAGTCATGTGGAACTGTAAGTCCATTAAACCTCTTTTTCTTTATAAATTACCCTGTCTCAGGTACATCTTTCTTAGCAGCATAAGAACAAACTAATACACTCACCTACTCTACCATACCACTTAGCTGCACTATGCAAGTACTTAGTATATTAATAGAATAGCTATTTTCAACAGGCATTTTAATAGCCACCACCACACATTCCAACTATTCTAATGTTAATCTTTTCACCAGTTTATGAGGTTCAGATCTTTGCTTTTAATGTATTCTATACACAAGCATGGACCAAGCCTCATTGAAAAGGTTGAAGATCTAAACCTAGAGGAATGAGATGTGGAAGGAGATGGGGAGCTCTCAAGAGATTGAGAGTGGAGGGAATTTGCTCTGGACAGGATTACTTACCAAGGGCTTACCTATCCTCCTTTCCAGAAGACATCTGTAAAGGGGCAAGTCTCAGAGACTGGTTCATTTTCTGTTTTCTTGGGAAACTCTGAACTGAATATCAAAGAAGTGTGTAATGGTCTTAGGATCCTGCAGCCCTAATTTCTGAAAATTGCCAATCCATTTTCTCCTTCTAAGAAGGATGCCTGAGGAAGTTATTTTCATGCTTAACCTTTTCTTGAAACAAGGAGAATTAGCTAGCTGTTAAAAACAAAGTCATTAAGTGTTTCACTGTTGTCTATAGAGTACGTAACCTAAGGATAGAACAAATTCTTGCCCTCAAGGATCTTACAATCCCTCTCAAAACACTGGATGTGCATTAGCATTTTTATAGTGCATTCTGTGATGTTGTTAGAAATGCTTTATTTAAATGGGCACCACAGTTATATTTTATTCTAATGGAGACTCATTGGCACTATGGATTAGCATTTGCCAGTGGGAAAGTGGCTATTAACCTTGATATATGTGAATGCATCCACATATAGGAGCCATGTCTCTAAATAGAGTACATTTTCTAAGGTTAAACATGGGGCTAGGGGATTAGTTAGTGAGGAGAGACCATATACATGCTCTATTTACTATAGTTGGTATATTTGAAACTAGAAGAGAATAGAGAGGTGGTTCCAGACTCCAAATATGGGTGAACGTTAACAACTCTTGCTCAAATTCTGCTATCAGCATCAGAAAAATTTAGTTTTTTGTTTTGTTTTAACTTTTATTTTAGATTCAGTGGTATATATGCAGCTTGTTATGTAGCTAAATTGTGTGTTGCAGGAGTTTGGTGTACAAATAATTTTGTTGTCCAGGTAATAAACATAACATCCAATAGGTAACCTACAAATATTTGGTCTTGTCTTTTTTTAATTTTCAGCTTATCATTATTAAATACTAGATAAGAAAACACTGAGAGTCAATTATAGTTTAGTAAATCTTACCTTACAAATATCCAGTTGTAAGGCATAAAGGCACTAACCTCTATGTTGTTTATTGATGCTACTAATACTAGGTACAAGTTATAGGATTGTTAAAATGCATTGGGCATTTCTATGAGAGAGTCCATTTAATTCTCACAACTCTAAAGTAACTATTAATGTTCCTTAAGATTTCACAACTTACACCAGTGGGTCCAGGATTCTTTCTTAGTTTTGTCAAACTCAATATTTCTACTCTTTTCACTTGGTTATAAGGTTAATATCAGTCTTAATAACACTAGACCATATGACTCTCATACACACAAAGCCACATGTATGTGTACATATTAAAACCTCACTAATGTCAATAACACATATAAAGCTCTCACTGCTACAACCTCCATAAAAGCACTTATTACACACAAACATTTGAAAATCAAGATTACCAATACTGTAAAGAAATATCAAATCAGAAAGTAATAGAAGATTCCTTTCTCAGATATGCTGACTCTAAGACTTCATGTCTCTACAATTTATCCCAGATTTAGAAACAGCAACAGCACTGACACAAATCCACTTTGGAATACTATATTTCTACCCGAACCTTCCAATTCCCTTGGCACTACCTTCAGTTTCAGTGCTGGAGTTTTTTTGTTTGTTGTTTCTCTGCTTGTCTTTCTTATTTTTACTTGCTTTGATGTCTCTAATCCCACTGATCCACGCAGGTGACCAAACTTTCATTCGTAATCTGTAGCATTCAAATTAAAGGAACAGTTTATAGATTCTAGGATTTTCTGAGCACCTCAAATAAATCCTTCCTAGGCCCCTTATGAATGGATAAAACCATGAGCAGAGGATGAAGCTAAATTGATCCCAATCAATGTACCACAAAGCAACAAATTGTATTCACTGCCAGCCACAAACAAATAGAAATCTATTTCCCCTATTTTTTAAAATAAATATTTTTATCATGCTTTACTTTCATCCTAGTGCCACTTGATTAAAACTTAGATTTTCCTAGCAGATATAAGATTCATAGAAGTAATGTATCTTTCATTAGGCGATGAATAGCATTTACATTTAGACAGAATTCAGCTTCTTTTGCTTTCTTCAACTGCAGACTTCTGAAATGCTGTGCTGGTCTGTGTTACATTAAGAACAAATACATCTTTTTCATAAAAAAATTCTATACCTCTTTAAAGAAAACATATAGAATAGAGATAACTGAATTTATTTCCTAGTCACATTAAACAGAAAGGTTAAGCTCCTACTGACAGGAAAGATGTATTTGCAAGTGATTAGTTATATTTCTATCATAGCGCTTGTCTGTGTTCTTCCTTTGATGTTTAAGCAAAGCTCTTGAACATGCTGGGTTGTGTGCTCTGATGTTGATTTATAGGTAGAACTGAATTCCAAACACTAAGCCAGTAGGTAGGCTTTAATAAAAGGCACAGACTTTCTCCCTGCTGGTTAGTGTGTGACTAAGCGACGTTGTTCTAGGGCCTCAATCTGTCAAGGCAGGTGTGCAATAAGGGAGTCCTTCAGCCTCAAAGACTTGAGCTATTTGCAGAGGGCCACATTCTGCTCTACAGGATCACCATGTTTTAAACCCTTAGGGTAAAAAAACTATCTTAAAATAAATAAATAAATAAATAAATAAATAAATAAAACTGTTTTCTGTTCAACAATGATGTTGAAACCATTTCTGTTAGAAGTTAAGGTATACCTAGGAGGGAGAAGATAAAGGTAATCATATGGCAGATCAGATTCAGGCCAGGCAGTGTCAGTCCCAAAGCAAGCACATCAGAAGGAATGGTAGACCATCTTCCACAGGCTGATGTATGCCTAGCCAACTGACATCTCTCAGTGAGTTGGAGGGTGGGGATTCAGGAGGTATTGTGAGCAGCTCAATAAAGCTATCTGGTTGGTCTACAAAAGGAGAAAAGTTAGTGCAACAGAGTCATTAGATTAAATGAAAAGAGGCATCCCCATCTGGCCAAGCCCAGGGATGTGTGAATTACTAAAGTCATAAAATGAGGGCATGTTTAACACCTCAGTCTGCTGACTTTGCGTTCTCAACATATGAAAGGTATAGGACCACACTATCATCTGAAGAAAGAGAGATGTAATTCACTATTCATTTTTGCCGGAAATGCTTCATTTCCACCCAGGTATTTTACAAATTGAAATTTCTACTTTACATTCCATTTATTTGAGCATTCTCTGTCTGCAAACCCAGAATATAATGAATCTAGACTTTTTGAAGCCAGGAAATAAATCTTAAAAGCAAACAACAAATAATCTAATAATATTAGCATGCATTGCTTTTGAAAAAGACTTAAAATCTATATTGTATAAAATATCTTAAAAATAGAAAATATAGAAAAAGCAATAGCACTGGCCAAGGTTAACTAATTTTGTATTTCTTTCCAAATTTGTTTCTATCATTTTCTAAGAAATACATCAACATGTACATGTGTAGGTATTTATGCATATGTGTATAAACTCATATTCACAAACACAAAGTATGTGTTCTGTTTTTCAGTTTTATTTTATCTACTTATATTTCATTGTGAATAATTAAAATTGCTTATAATGTTTTTATTTTACAAAAAACATTTATGATTTCATTGTAGTAATGAAAGATGCCCAACACTTGAAAGTTTATATTTTCTACAAATACTTATTATTGTAAACACATGGTATCTTGAATATAGTACATTTAAATAAACATTTGCTTTCTCAATTAGTGAATGCCTGAAAATAGGCATTCTTAGTACATACTTTTCTCACTGCCAAACATATTAAAATATATTTAATATGTATCAATATACTTAAATATATTTAGTCTGTTTTTCTCCAGGTGATGTAACACTAACATTAGAGAATTATGAATCTGGACCCAAAATTCACTTTTTTCTTTGTTCTTAATTGACTCTAAGAAGTTTATTCCAACTTGCATACTAACTCATAATTTTCTTATAGGAGAACCTTAAGAGTGAGAACTATATAATCTTATCCAAATAATGTAAAAATATAAGGACAAGTGAGTGCTCTAATACAGACTTTGTAAAATTGACATTACTCAGCCATCTTGAATCAACACATCTTTGTATAATTTATTTTTTAACTTTTTTAACTTTTATTTTAGGTCTGGGGCACATGTGCAGGTTTGTTTTATAGATAACTTACATGTCACAGGTGTTTGGTGTACAGATTATTTCATCACCCAGGTGGTAAGCATAGTAACCAATAGGCAGTTTTTCAGTCTTCGTCCTCCTCCCTTCCTCCACTCTCCAATAGCCCCCTGTGTCTGTTGTTCTCTTCTGTGCGCCCCATATACTCAAGGTTTAGCTTCCAATTATAAGTGAGAGCTTGCTATTTGGTTTTCTGTTCACTCAGAACAATGGCCTCCAGCTCTATCTATATCCCTGCCAACGACATGATCTCATTCTTTTTTATGGCTTCATAGGATGCCATGGTATATACATACCACATTTTCTTTATCCAGTCTAACATTGCCTTGCCTTGCCTTGTCCTTACCCTTGCCCTTCCCTTCCCTTCCCTTTTCTCTTCTTTCTCTTCGCCTCGCCTCGCCTCACCCTGCCTCCTCTTTTTTGAGACAGAGTCTCACTCTGTCACCCAGGCTGGAGTGCAATGGCACAGGTATTAGCTCACTGCAACCTCCGCCTCCCCTGGGTTCAAATACTTCACTGGTCTCAGCCTCCCAAGTAGCTTGGACTACAGGTGTGTGCCACCACACCCAGCTAATTTTTGTATTTCTTTTTAGTAGAAACAGTGTTTTACTATGTTGGCCAGGCTGGTCTCAAACTCCTGACCTCATGATCCACCTGTCTCAGCCTGACAGTGTGCTGGGATTACAGGCATGAGCCACCACATCTGGCCTCCATGTCTTTGCTATTGTGAATACTGCTGCAATGAACATACACATGCATGTGGCTTTGTGGTAGAAAAATTTATATTCTTATGAGTATTTACACAACAGTGGGATTGCTGGGTCTAATAGTAATTCTGCCTTGAGAAATCACCAAACTTCTCTTCACGATGACTGAATTAATTTGCATTCCCACAAGTAGTGTGGAAGTGTTCCCTTTTCTCCACAATCTCACCAGCATCTTTTATTTTTTGACTTTTTAATATAGCCATTTTGACTGGTGTGACATGATATATTATTGTGGGTTTTGATTTGCATTTCTCAAATGATCACTGATGTTAAGCATTTTTTTCTTATGCTTGCTGACTGCATATATGTCTTCTTTCAAGAACTGTCAATTCATGTCCTTTGTCTACTTTTTTATGGGGTTGTTTCTTTTGTGCTTGCTGATTTAAGTTCCTCATAGATTCTGGATATTAGGTCTTTGTTAGACACGTAATTTGCAAATATTTTCTCCCATTCTGTGCATTGCCTGTTTACTCAGTTGATAGTTTCTTTTGCTGTGTAGAAGCTCTTTAATTTAATTAGGTCCCATTTATCAGTTTTTGTTTTTGCTACAATTGCTTTTGGTGTCCTCATCATGAAATTTTGGCCAGCGCCTATGTCCAGAATGGTATTTCCTAGGTTATAGTCAAGGATTTCTATAGTTTTCGGTTTCATATTTAAGTCTTTAATCTATCTTGAGTTGATTTTGTTCATAGTGTAAGGATTACTAGTTAAATCCATATCTAAATGTATTTTCCAATTTCATAATTATTTTTTATGCCTATGTTTTATATATCAATATTTATGACCATTTAGACAAAATTCCACTTGGTTATCTACACATGTGTTTTAATTCTTTATTAATTAATTATTTTTTTCTCTTCTTAGTCATTTTTTTATTTGTATCCTCTAATCCAGGGGGTCACTAAATTATGACTAAGTAAGAAAATATGTACCAAAATGCTTTGTTTTCCAAGCTTACTGCTATGAAAGCTTTGTTTAATATGACTAGTGTTCTATGAAAATTTGCTGAGACACATTCCTTGACAATAAGGAGGAAATGATATTAAAGGTGAAAGCATGATGTCATAAATGTAGTTTTAGTACAATGACAAATTCTCACTATATTCAACCTATTTTTCAGGATTCATTAGGTTAACATATTTTCATGGTAATAGTTATATCTACACAAGAAAAATAAAACATCTAATTCAGAATTTATTCATATTTTTCTAGGGTTTTTTAAACTTCAATTTTCTAATATTCATGCTCAAAATTTGAGATGAGGATGGGAATAAAAGAACAGAAATATGCCTTAGAATCGCACAATTTACCCATGTAACAAACCTGCAAATATGCCCTTGAACCTATAATAAAAGATGAAATTAAAAAAAAGAACAGAAATATGTTGACTAATGAAAATAATTGCTTATTTTTTCATTATAAATCAACTTTTACATTCTTTTAGATGTAATATTTTAATCTGTCTAGTTCCAGTCTCTATTGGTACCTCTATGAGAGGGAAGGACTACATTAACCAGCATAGAGCATTTTACTGTGACTAAAAAAAGGTAGCTGATGAAGTGTTAGCTTTTACATTTCTCAGCTGTCTGCTGTGTCCTGAATGAATGGTTTCTATTTATCAGTTTCATTTATAAATTATTGACCTTCAAACCCTATGCCTACTATTGGACTCTCTAAGTAGAGATCTGTTCTAATTACCACATGTTACATTTATCTATATAGACATACATATTAATGTGTGCAAGTTCATATTTTATTCCACACCTGATATAAGCATTAGAATGCTTTAGGTAAATGATGAAAAATTGTAATTAAAATGCATGCAAAGCCAGTATGAAAAAGTTATTTAATAATTTCTTCTACATATTTTTAAAAGTAGGCTCTGTGATCCTTAACTCTTGAATTGGTAGTATTTAACTTTGCTTACCTCAGGGGGTTGGGCTAGATTTCTAGAATCTGTGCTAAAACTATAATTTCAGAATGTTCTTGACAACTGTGATATATAATCAAATACATGTAACCTAGCCTTCCATATATCTTTCTACTTTACCAGACTTAGCACATTTTTTTTAAGTTCTCCAAATTTCAGTCTTCAAAAAAAGAAATCTTATTTATAGGGTAAGAAGATAATATTTAGCATCTTTTTATTACCCAACTATTTTACCTAGCATTTTCAACCTCCTGTTTTGATGTGAGCTCAGACATTTTTAATTTTAGGGCCCCCAAAATTACTTTGTACAATGTCAAAATGCAGCTTGAAAGAGAAAAGGAAAAGGTGGAAAGGAAAATTAGATAATCAAAAATATCTTTGATTTGACAATTGTATCACTGAAAAAGGAAACCTACTTATTTTAACATCCTCATGAACATCCCGCTCAATGCTACAAAAGACCACCCAGTCAAGACCCTCTAAAAATATTAATATAAGAAATTATATAAAAATGGATGTAATATTCTACTTAAATGATTATAACATTGTGTTTTTGAAGCTCTCTCAAAGATCTAGATAAATATCTAGATCTAATATTTTTAATTTTTTAAAGCATTCACTAACTAAAAAGTGACTCTCACTGGTAATAATTTGGATCCTTAATGTCATTAACCAGAGTGACTGACTACAAGAGGCTATAATTATATCTCCATTGAATATTTTTTCTTCTAGACTCATATATACAACTCAGCCACCTCAAATTCACCATCCCAGCTCCTTGTTTACCAGCTGTGTGATTTCTATAAGGTTATTTATCTCTTTAAATCTCAGTTTTCACATCTGTAATGTGGGGGAAACAATGTTGCCTGCCTCACAAATTACCTGGAGGTATTAAACACAAAAGTCCATATAAAGCATTTAGAAGGATATTCCTAGCATATTCTTATCACTAACATGTGCTTTTTACTGTTGTTATTATCCACAGTTTCCCTTTAAAACTACTCTTTTTCTTAAGGTCCCTATTCTGGTAAACACCTAAATATTCTATCAAATTACTCAAACTGGAAATTCAGGATTTGATTGTTTCCTTTTCATCTTCTGAATCCAGTCTTTAACCAAGCCAATCCATCCTGCCAGCTGCATATAACTGGTCTACCTCCTGTCCTCTCCATTTCTATTACTAGTGCAGACTCCCATGATTTTCCACTGAATGTCACAGTGTTATCCAGCCAGATATCATCCCAACCTTCCATCTCAGCTTCCTCTAGAACAACCTCCACTCTTGCTTCAGTGATATGATATGTCTAAAACTCTTTGCTGATACCGAGCTTCAGATTTTGACAGTTTTTTGATGACTGCAAAACAAACTACAAACGCTGGCTTATCAGACATGGTGTTTCATGATACAACTCTCGCTACAAGTCTTTTTCATCATGCTCCAGCAACACCAACTTCTTATACTTTCTGCAGCATACTAAGCTGTTCATTTATTAAATTGTAATTATTTCTTTGCAAAAAATACCCTCTACCTCCCATGGACACTCTTTATGTTTCATGTTTCAGCTAAACTTTCTCCCTCTTTATCAGGCCATCAAAGACCTTCAATTTCATTGTCTCTCTTGTAACCCAAAGAAAGTTGACTGTCCTCTGTTATAAAAATGCTGAACTTCACAAATACATTTAGTATAGAGGTACATTATTTGAAAACATTACATTTTTATGTCTGTTTTTTATTGAATCCTTTGAGAAATAATATGTCCATGGAGTCCAGTTCAATATCTGACATATAGAAAAGAAACACAATGCCATGTAAATGGAGTATGAAGAGAAACCATGTTTAGTTGAAAAAGTTTTGTCTTAATAGTTTCATCCATATATACAGGTAATTTTCCTTTTCTAATTTTTTCTGATAAAAATTTATCTTGATATTCTTTTTTTTTTTTTTTAGACGGAGTCTCGCTCTGTCGCCAGACTGGAGCAATCTCGGCACACTGCAACCTTCGCCTCCTGGGTTCAAGCGATTCTTCCGCCTCAACCTCCCAAGTAGCTGGGACCGCAGGCGCGTGCTACCACACCCGGCTAATTTTTTTGTATTTTTAGGAGAGACGGGGTTTCATTGTGTGGGCCAGGATGGTCTCGATCTCTTGACCTTGTGATCCGCCTGCCTCGGCCTCCCAAAGTGCTGGGATTACAGGCGTGAGCCACCGCACCCGGCCGATATTATTCTTTAAAAACTAATTTTTATATGGTGTTTGATTGGAATGCTATCCAAGTTTACTGAGATTGGGGATAATCTTATACTTCTTATTTCTAACCCCATTTCAGATTCATTCTTTTCTTATGATGTTTTACGAAATCAATGAAAATGAAATAATAAGTTGATGTAAATAAAACCTACCATTCTATTTTTTATGTGTATCAGTCAGGGTCCCACCAGATAAACAGAAACAGTATGTATATTAATCTATAGAGAAACAGTATATATATTAATCTATAAACAGTATATATATTAATCTATAGGGAAACAGTATATATATTAATCTATAGAGATGTTTGCAGGTAATTGGCCTACAAGATTGCAGGAAAAAGCTAGGCAAATTCAAAATTTGTAGGCTGTGAGGAGAGGCAGGCTGGAAACTCAGGCAGGAGCTGACACCGCAGTCCACAGGCAGAATTTCTGCTTCTTCAGGGAAACCTCAGTTCAGTTCTAAGGCCTTTTAGCGATTGAATCAGGTCCACTCAGATTGTGAATGAGAATTCATTGTATATAATGCCAATTGATTATATATGTAAATTACATTTACAAGCTACTGTCACAGAAACACCTAGATAAGTGTTTGATTCAGTAACTGGATAGTCCAGACTAGTTGAATTCACACATAAAGCTGACAGTCACAATAGGAAGGAAATTTCCTTTACAGAACTACACAAGCCAGAATTTCATTCCAAGACTTTTTAACAAAAAGAAAAATGTAAGTCTAATAGCTCATGAAGCATCACTAATATTTATAGTTTAAATTCCTATCATAACACTATTCATTTATGTCCACTTGATAATTCCAGAGTTGATAAGTAAATCTGTATTTTTATCAGATACTCTGTGTAAGTTAGTGCACAACTCCCTTCCTCTTCTGGCTTAATGTGGTGTGAAGCAAGCTTCTTTCATTTCACACTATAAAAGTAATAACATTCATAGAAGGGAAGAATAATGATAAGCAGCAAATTTTGTATTTCTTAATTAAGTACACTATCTAATTAGATGATGACTGCTGTATGTTCTCCTAAAAATTAAAACAATACATATATGGAACGAGAGACTGCCTGACCGAAATAATAAAATATATTTGAAGATAAATAAGATGCCTTTTTCTTCCTTTTTTTGTTTTTAGATTCAATCCTTTTCTTATACCAAATATTCATTCTAATATTATCAGCATGTGTGCTGCCAATATTTTTTTTATATGGAGAAAAAATGGCTTTAGGAGTCTATGATAATCTAGTTTATGTTTTTGTTTTTCTTAAGGATGGCCGAGGAGATTATTACCCAAAACTATTTAGCTTATGGAAATGACTTAGACTTTTGTTTAGACATGGGGTGTTTCTCTGTCACCCAGGCAAGAGTGCAGTGGCAGCTTCTTAGCTCACTGCAGCATCCAACTCCTGGGCTCAAGCAATACTCCCACCTCCAACTCCTGAGTAGCCTTCAGGGACACGCCACCTATGCCAGCTAAGTTTTTTGTAGAGATGGGGAGTCTCACTATGTTACCCAGGCTGGTCTCAAACTCCTGGCTTCAAGCAACTCTCTTGGCTCAGTTTCCCAAAGTGTGGATATTACAAGCCTGAACCACTGCACTCAGACTGACTTTTTAATTTTTATAAATTGTGCTATTTTCACAAACTTCACTTAAATTTATGATAAAGTATACATACCTGCCAGTCTTGTTATTATATCAATACTTCCCATTTATTGGTAAATCCAAAAATCAATCCTATTTCAAAGTTAATTTTAAATTCCCAAATGCTGGACTAGTATTTTCTCACTTCACACTGACATTACCAGGGCAGTATTTTCCTCTGTCAGTTCTGAAATATGAAATGAGAAATCTGCTTTTATTAATCTAGTTAGAGGAATGAACTTCAGACTTCTAAAATGCAGCAAAGAAATTGAGTCAGGCAGGAAAAAAATAATGAGAAAGTTAGGATGCCTTAGTGAGCAGGCAGAGTCATTTTATGTAGAGGTTTCCCTCAAGCAACTAAATCGAGCCCAAACAAGCCTATTTCTCTGAAACTTGCTTTACCCGCCATTCCGTCGCAAAATACATTGTAATATCATAAAACAGCTTGAGACGAAGAAAGATTCTGATTGACTGTTCAACATTCCAAAAGGGTAAATTAATATCTGTGAATCTCACAGCTGAAGCATTTTAATGCAAACTTGCAGTTTGTGGGAATTGAATCTGTCCGCCAAAATCATTTATTTATATATAGAAAATGGGGGGAAATAGACACTTCATAATAGCAATGAGTCCAGGGGATGCTGTTATCATGAGCTAATCACATCCCATGGGCATGATCGCACTCAGCTGTGTCCCTTGTCTCGTATTGCTCCAGAGGAATGATTATCTCATGATAATAAACCTTATCATGGCTTAGTGGGTAATAAAAAATATATACTTCCTTCCCAAGTTCTTGGGTACTTATTCATCAGCTAACTTTTTCTCTCTTGAGTCTTGGTCATATGTTACTTTCTGCTTAGAAAACAAAAAGAAATCCTGTATTCAAATAACATTTTCTGTTAGCAAAGTGAATAATAATAATAATAATGCGACTGTATTGAACTGACTGTTAAGAGTGGCATTGTAGACAAACCCTGATCACTTGAGACCCGTGCACAAAAGATCCATGACTGCATTGACATTTGATAGGATGTCTAGACTGGCTAATCCACTTGAAACAACAAATGCATTTGGTCACATAGAAACAATGAAGAGAAATAGATGTGTATGAAATATCATACAAATCTTTGTACTATGATGCACAACTGTCCAACATGTACATTTAATTGGAGGCTATAGACTATGCAACTTAAAATATGATTGTCCTATTTGGACAAAACATCCTACCAATGACTCTCACACTTCCAAATTGCCAGGCACAGGTATGGTAACAGAAATTCAAGGTAATGTCAGTCACAGCAGCAGGAATCCCAGTGCTTTCTGGAGTATTTGCCGCTTAAGATGCAAAGGCAACAGAAATTCTGAAACAAAGTCATGGAGAAACAGAAAATCAAAAAGGAATTAGAGCAAAAAACAATTGGGAAGAAGGGAAGTGGAACACATTTATAAAGTACAACACATGCTTCCTTGTTTATTTTTTGCCTATATCATAACCCCAAGATTCTCTAATATGCTATGTTTATTAATAAGGACTTACCTATGCTTTTTAAATTTCAAGAAATGCTATACTTTCTATGAAAAGCATACTATTATAAGGTACACCTCTTTTTATACACTAAGACCAATATATAGCAATATGCAATATTTAATGTTTAAAAAATTAAGGCTAGATCTAATGAAAGAATAAGTGATCTGTTAAACACAGAATAAGTAATCCAAATGATCCAACTGAAAAATTAATTGTAGTATATATATTTAGTTATATAACATTGAGTATATAGGAACAATATTAATAAATCTTGATGCATAGAATTTTTGTTATGCAGAAAGGTATAAAGCTTTCTAGACCATGTTATACACATTAACATAGCTCCATTTTAAGGTATATCAAAATAATGTTTTAGGAAAATTTGTAAGTGAATGAGGGATAGTACAAAAGGAAATAGGAAACAGAATTTGTTTGGACTAAAACATAAAGAGATCCTGGAAAGATGGTAGTGTGACAACATAGCTTTTCAGTCTCTCCAAATTGTCACATAAAACTGACAAAGCAAGTAGATAACAAAAGCTAAAAAACAAGATAATATTTAAAACAAAATTAGAAAGGAGAGTGAGGAAAAACAGCACCTCAATCATATAGTATGACATTTCTGTAGGGAAGACAGAAGTAATGGGGGCAAAGACTGATGAACTCAAGAATAAGATAACCACCAATTTGAAAATAGCAACTAGAACTAAGTAGAGATTACTCTCTCCTACAAAAGGTAAATGCTAAATGTCCCTCATAAGAAACCCAAAAAGGACTGAAGCAATCTAGCCCCTGATATCTCAACATCAAAGGAGAGAGAGGGTCAAGACCAAAATGGAGAGGCACACAGTAAGGGAATAAAAACAGAAAATGGAGTTCCTTGACATTGAAAAGGTTTTCCTAATATCGTCTTCATTTTAGAAACATGAGAAGTCTAATTTCGTATAAAAATTAGCAACAGAAATTGATCAAGTTCAAATTCCATGTAAATTTACCTTACGAAAAAAAGAGGAAGAAGAAAACCAAAATTCTTGTAGAAAATGAAAATATACTATGAGATTTGCTAACAAACAGAACAAATTGTATTTCAAAGACAACTAAAAGAGCTTAAGATTTCAATAACAAACATAAAAGAATAATAAATCAGAATTAGGAAAGTTTAGAAAACAGAATACAAAACAAAGTTAAGATAACAAATAAGAGAAAGTCATCTTAGAAAGGAAGACCAAACTACTCAGAACATATGAGTTGATGACTACAACAGCTAACATTTTAAGGGGAAAAAAAGATGAAAATAAATAAATCCAAAGTCAAATGAAAAATAATAGTATTTGGAACTAAATTACATACCTGATAATTTTGACCTAGAGAAACACCACCTAGAAAAGTTACTAAATATTAAAGAAAAATGTTTCTTTGTGCATTTAGATAAAAAGAGTACCTAATTTATTTGTTTATTTATAAATCTTGACAACAAAATTTTATTAAATTTGGTAACGTCAAAAAAAATTTTTTAATTGTTAAGCAGTTAAGTCTGACTTATTAATTCAAACTATTTTGATATTGATTAAAACAATTTCAAGAAAATATATATTCCTAAACAAGCCAAATTTTAAGACACTTAATTAAGAGGCCATGGTTGCCATACAGATCTTATATTCCTCTTTAAAAGATACATACTAATATAGAAACGAAATTTCTAACAAGAAATTTTATGTTAAATATTAAGCATATTTATTACATTTAACAATAATAATCAGATATAAAAATATTTTATGAAGCTTTAAGCATGTACTAACATTCTTTTTGACTTACATATTTTGAATTTCAACTTTTATTTTAGATACAGAGGTTACATTTACAGTTTTGTTATATGGGAATAGTCTGTGATGCTGAGGTGTGGGGTATTGATCCCATCACCCAGGTAGTAAGCTTAGTATGCAGTAGGTAGTTTTTCAACACAAACCTCCCTTCCTCCCTCCTCCCTCTACTGGTCCATAGTTTCTTTTGTTACCATATTTATCTCCATGTCTGCTCAATGTTTAGCTCCCACTTATAAGTGAGAATTTGTGGTATTTGGTTTCCTGTTTCTGCATTAATTCACTTAAGATAATGGCCTCCAGTTGTATCCATGTTGCCTCAAAGGACACAGTTTCATTCTTTTTATGGCTGTGTAATATTCCATGGTGTATATGTATCACATTTACTTTATCCAACCTACCAACCTACCATTTATGGTCATCTGGATTGATGATATGTCTTTGCTATTGTGAATAGCACAGTGATCAACCTAGGAGACTGCATGTGTTTTTTGGTAGAATGATTTATTTTCTTTTGAGTTTACACCCAGCAATGGGATTGCTGGGTTGAATGCTAGTACTGTGTTCTTTGAGAAATCTCCAAACTTCCTTCCACAGTGGCTAGATTAATTTACAGTCCCACCAACAGTGTGCAAGAATTCCTTTTTCTCTGTAGCTTCACCAGTATTTGGTTTTTGTTTTGTTATTTAGGAAGCTTTTTTTTTTCTTCTTCTTGATCATAGCCATTCTGACTGGTGTGAGTTGGTATCTTATTGTGGTTTTGATTAGTATTTGTCTAATAATTAGTGATGCTAACTATTTTTTGATGTTTGTTGGCCACTTGGATGTCTTCTTTTGAGAAGTGTCTTTTCGTATTTTTGCCTATTTTTAATAGGGTTGTTTGTTTTTTTGCTTGTTGATTTATTTAAGTTCCTTATAGATTCTGTTTATTATGGAGTTTTTTGGATGCATAGTTTGCAAAGATCTTCTCTTTTATAAGTTGTCTGTTTATTTTACTGTGCAGAAGATGTTTCATTTAATTAGGTCTCAGTTGTCAATTTTTGGTTTTGTTGCAATTGCTTTTGAGGACTTAGTCATAAATTATTTCCTAAGGCTAATGTCATGATTATTGCTTAGGTTGTCTCCTAGAATTTTTACAGTTTGCAGTCTTACATTTAAATCCTTAATCCATTCTGAGTTAATTTTCGTATATGGTGAAAAGTAGGAGTTCAGCTTCAATCATCTGCATAAGGCTAGTTGGTTATCCTGGCACTGTTTCTTGAATAAGGAGTTAAAATTTTCTCATTGCCTGTTTTAGTCAATCTTGTTGAAGACCAGATTGCTGTAGGGGTACAGCTTATTTCTGAGTTTTCTATTCTGTTCCGTTGGCCTGTCTGTTTTTGTACCTGTACTGTGCTGCTTTGGTTACTGTGGCTTTATAGTACTATTTGAAGTCAGGTAGTATGATGACTCCAGCTTTGATCTTTTTGCTTAGGATTGTGTTGGCTATCTGAGCTCTGTTTTGTTTCCGTATAAATTTTGGAATACTTTTGCATAATTCTGTGAAGAATGACATTGATATTTTGATAGGAATAGTACTGAAGCTGTAAATTGCTTTGGGTAGTATGACCATTTTAACAATATTGATTCTTACTGTTCAAGAGCATGGAATGCTTTTCTACTCATTTGTGTTGTCTCTGATTTCTTTCAGCAATGTTTCATAGTTCTCCTTGTAGAGATATATCACCTCCTTGGTTAGCTGTATTCCTAGATATTTTATTTTTTTCTTTGTAAAATAATACCTAATTTATAAGGAAAAGAAAATTATCACAAGAATTTTTAACATTTTATCTCAGAAAAAAATAGATAAATGTTAAAATAATCAAGAAAGTGTTGTATGGAAAAAGGATTTTATAATCAGCAAAACAGATTTTTTAAGTGTAAAGGTGGCACAGACAAACTGCTTTTAGAATGTAAGAACTCAGAGAACTCACATTATTCAGGATACTAGAGAAACTCCTCAGGCAACCAAACGATTATAAAGATGTTAACATAGGACTAGCCATGAACATTAAATATATAGTTACCTGTACACATAGAGCTACAGCTACATAAAAGCTAAGAGGTAAGACTATAGTGTGCAATGACTACAGCTCTGACAGTCAGATTTAGTAAAACTGAAAAATACAGGGAAGAATGGGAATAATACTACTGCCAATATGGTAGCTGAAAGCACAAACACTTTTTGCTTTCAGTTCCCATATTGGCAGTAGTATTAAATTTGTTATTCTGAGATATTTTCATGTGCAATATGCGTTATAAAAATGAGTAATTATGGTATATTCTGATCCTATCATATCTCTCTACTTGAGAACTAAGATCCTTACTGTGGACGAAAGAGGATGCAGATGTAGTACTATGAGATAAAATCCATACTCCTGAGTTTGGATTGGAAGTATTGACATGAAATTAAAAAAAAAAAAAAACTTTTTAGAGAAAAGGTCTATTTCCAGTTTGAAAGACAAATGTACATTTGAGCCTGGAACATTTTATTCTATCAGAGAGTAGGAACACTATTGATGGCTCCTGGAGAACATAGGAGCCAACTTGAAAAAGGTTCCTACTGACCAAATTCAGAAAATTTTGACTTGAGTAATGACAAAATGTGGTGGATTACATTTATAGACTTGCATATGTTGAATGAGTCTTGCATCTCCAGGATGAAGCCTACCTGATTGTGATGGATAAGCTTTTTGATGTGCTGTTGCAATCGGTTTGCCAGTATTTTATTGAAGATTTTTGCATCTATGTTCATCATGGGTATTGGCCTGAAGTTTTCTCTTTTTTTGTTGAGTCTCTGCCAGGTTTTGGTATTAGGATGATGTTGGTCTCATAAAGTGATTTGGGAAGGATTCCAGCTTTTTGGATTGTTTGGAAGAGTTTCAGAAGGAGTGGTACCAGTTCCTCTTTGTATGTCTGGTAGAATTCAGCTGTGAACCCATCTGGACCTGGGGTTTTTTTGGTTGGTGGGATAGTAATTGCTGCCTCAACTTCAGCCCTTGTTATTGGTCTATTCAGGGGTTTGACTTCTTCCTGATTTAGGTTTGGGAGGGTGCAAGTGTCCAGGAATTTAACTATTTCTTCCAGGTGTACTGGTTTATGTGCATGGAGTTGTTTGTAGTAATCTCTGACGGTAGTTTGTATTTCTGCGGAATCAGTGGTGATATCACCTTTATCATTTTTTATTGCATATATTTGATTCTTCTCTCTTTTCTGTTTTTTTTTTTTTATTAATCTGGCTAGTGGTCTATTTTGTTGATCTTTTCAAAAAACCAGCTCCTGGATTTATTGATTTTTTGAAGGGTTTTTTGTGTCTCTATCTCCTTCAGTTCTGCTCTGATCTTAGTTATTTCCTGTCTTCTGCTACCTTTTGAGTTTTTTTGATCTTGCTCCTCTAGCTCTTTCAATTTTGATAATAGGGTGTTGATTTTAGATCTTTCCTTGCTTCTCATGTGGGCATTTGTTGCTATAAATTTTCCTCTAGACACTGCTTTAAATGTGTCCCAGAGATTCTGGTACATTGTGTCTTTGTTCTCGTTGGTTTTGAAGAACGTCTTTATTTTTGCCTTCATTTCATTGTTTATCCAGTGAATATTCAAGAGCCAGTTGTGCAGTTTCCATGAAGTTGTGTGGTTCTGAGTTAGTTTCTTAATCCTGAGTTCTAATTTGATTGCACTTTGATCTGAGAGACTGTTATGATTTCCGTTCTTTTGTATTTGCTAACGAGTGATTTACTTCCAACGATGTGGTCAATTTTAGAGTAGGTGTGATGTGGTGCCGAGAAGAATGTATATTCTGTGGATTTGGGGTGGAGAGTTCTGTAAATGTCTATTAGGTCTGCTTGGTCCAGATCTAAGTTTAAGTCCTAAATATCCTTGTTCATTTTCTGTCTGGTTGATCTGTCTAATATTAACAGTGGAGTGTTAAAGTCTCTCACTATTATTGTGTGGGAGTCTGTCTCTCTGTAGGTTGTTAAGAACTTGCTTTATGTATCTGGGTGCTCCTGTATTGGGTGCATATATATTTAGGATCATTAGCTCCTCTTGTTGCATTGATCCTTTTACCATTATGTAATGCCCTTCTTTGTCTCTTTTGATCTTTGTTGGTTTAAAGTCTATTTTATCAGAGACTAGGATTAACAATTTAGTAAAACAAAAGGTTGATGAGGAAACCAAAGATCACAAGAATTCAAAGATATTATTTTTTTCATGGGCATGACTGTAACACCTGGGGAGGTGC